>JAEIGI010000148.1:0-71407 GCA_018903615.1 Drosophila neocordata
GAACTGATAATTAAAATTAGGGTATTTATGAGGCAGACCAGAGATAAGTTAAAGAAACTATTATCAGAGTTCAACAGCTATAAGCTATAATGAGTCTCCAAAGTGTAACAAAACCAGTATGCGGAATCTGTTCCTGAATCTGTGTTACTGTCTACAACCAATCCTTCGCAGCTCATGTCGTTCACCACCGCCGTTCCCCAAGGCGATCGTACAGATGAGGCCATTTCCGTTTCTCCTGGAAATGAAATTTCTATAAAGAATGATGAATCTGCAGTTTCCGAGCAACTACCAAATTCTATGGTTATTGCCAATAGTTTTCAGTTGTAGGTACACAATTACTTACCACCGAAGTACATATATTCGTCTCTAGGCTTAATCCCCAACATTCGTCGGATGATGTCTTAGGTTACATTAAGACAAAAGTTCAAGCATTCAAAATAGCGGAGGAAAATATGATATATAATATACATCTACTGATGAATCTGCTCTGTTGTTTCCTTATATTTCACATTTTTTGATGGCATTTTTTAATTATCTTTGACTTAGACAAATTTTGTCCGTAACAAGAATGATAGATCCTTGAATCTGATACTTAAGTTAGATTCCACCAATTGTGCACTTTCTAGAATAACCTTTCCTGTCCACCCTGAAGATAGTTTTCATCCTACTTTGGAGTTAACTATTGATCTTCCGTATCCTGTACCGACTGTTGGTGCCCGTCCCGCGGTTAAATCCCGTTATTTTCGCAAGTCTATTTTTTTTAGCTAAGTGTTGTTCAGCTAAAGTTGTTCACACATAAAGCGGGCTATTTCTTTCCTTTATAATACTCTTGGTTCGCTGTTTTTAAATTTTGTGTATCGCTGGTGATCCCAGTGTCTGCCCATAGACCACCCTGCCATTCTCGGGAGCTAACTAACCGGAAAAATGTGAAATCGAGATGGTATAAAATATACAAGAAATCGGGCCGGCCTTCAGACTATGCCCGTTACGTAGTCGCTTGAACAAAGTTTTTGACGCGTAGTATGCAATGCTATAAGGATTACCTTCAGCGTTATAAATTAGAATTTACCAGTAACCCTAAACTTTATATAAATTTTATAGCTTTGTTAATTCTAAACGCAAGATATCAGTCTATCCATCCTGATTATCTCTTAAAAACAATATAGTGAATTCTGATCAAGCCATCGCTGACTTCTTTGCAGACTTTTTCACAGCTACTTATTTCTCAACGGAATATCGATCAAACATATTTATCTTTATCAGGTAAACAGCTCTGTTGAGTTCAACGCCGTCCCTTAGGCAGAGTTTTCAGCAGTTCAACACCAGTTTGATTTCCATATTGGTTTTGGTTTTATTGTCGTAGATTTCCCTCGGAGTTCTGCGCCGGTTGCAAAAGTTTCGAATGCTCATAATGCAAGATGCGGTATCCAGGGAGCATGCTAGTTCCAAATGGACTACCCTTATGGTTAGCCAGGTAAAGATAACGACCCATCTTTTTCACCGTCGACATCCCACCGTTACTAGAAGAGGGCCAATGTGGTCGAAGCCGACGTATGTAAGCGGTCGCTGGTAGGCGGCTATCCTAGCCGCTGGCTAGGGTGCCATCTGTGGTAAGATTCGCTTGGCATTTTGATTTTTGCAACGATGACAGCTTTTCCGCATGTTTTTGTACAAAACTCGTAGGCGTGGTGCCCATGGGGTAGCACTATTTGATTTTGGCTACATAGAATCTCTGCTCGTCCCCTTGTGCGCAGCAGTTGGTTTTCATCTAGGCAGATATTTAAACATATAAGTTTGGAATTTATTTTTATAGCTTTACCTTTTACTAAATTGCAGACTTCTGATTCAAATTCAGACATCTGCACATGTTGTAACGATCCTTTTTGGTCCTTACTTGCGGCAGAACCGGATTTCAGGTGTAGGGGTACGACACAACGAATTTATATTGTGCGCTGGTAAAATGAGAATATACAGTTGTTCTTTCTTTAACAATACGTTATAATTTTATTGGCAATTTGATTGGTGGATGTTGGTATGGCCAGAGAGCTTCTGCACGGGCTATTGACTTTGTAGTTGTGGCTATTGTGAAATCCACACTGCACCGCTGGCACTCATGAAAACTTATCGACGGATTGTGTTTGGCTATGGCAGGTATTCCTACTGTCAGGATGACTCCTGGTCTTGATAACTATGTAAATATACCCCCATTTATCTTTTGCTATACTCATATATGCAGAATTCATACTCTACATTAATATACCGCATTAACCCTTCCACATAACTAATATTAATGTTATGTATATTCCATTACATGAATTATAAAACATCATATAGCAGTATATTATATATTATGTACATATATCTATATACATATATATATTATTATTATATGTTAAAATTTAGCGCCAATACCTCCAGCGCCTCTCAAACCTCTGCTTTAGACATGTTACATACCGCCTCTCCCGTTCTCCGTTACATGCCAACATTCCCGCTCCCAATCCACCCACACATGCGTAAGCCCGCTCACTTTGATGTCGCCGTCAACCGAATTGGAAGCCCTCGCCTCAACCGCTGGTCTATACGCATGAGCCGACTCTCTAAGTCTCGTACGTCAGTAGCTTATGCACTTGTACGTGTGTGTGTTCGCTATTGCGGTTCTATGCACTCCCAATGTAACTCACTCTCAGTGACGTCACAGGAGCCTTCTTGCACTTGTTCTTATCCGTTTCTAATTACATATTACATATATTCGGCCTTTGCTTTAACCATTTCTCTTCAAACATATGTAATTATGTTTGTGTATATGTTTGCCAGTTTAAATCACGCGATTTACATGTTTGAATTTTGCTTTCGGTTCGATCGCACATTTCTTTTGTTTACATGTGTTCGATCGAACCTCCAGGTTCGTTTATATTTTTGACTCAAACATATAAACGCGCGAATTATATAAAACAAATAATAATATTCGTTTTTGATATCTTTAGATATCTTTAATTCACGTGGAATTCTTTTTATTAATTTATTGAATTATATAAAACAAATAATAATATTCGTTTTTTGATATCTTTAGATATCTTTAATTCACGTGGAATTCTTTTTATTGATTTATTGAACCACTTGGACTTCCATCCATTTATACATTTATCTTAAGACTAAAAATATATATTTTTATTGGCATATGCAAATGCCCGTTCTATTTTATTAATCGTTGATTAAGCATAAACAACATTGTTGCTTATGCTTGTGAAACCTGAGCTCGGTTCAAATACCTTTGCATGATTATGCTGATCTCATTGTTATCAGCATAATCATGCATAAGCTCTTTTGTTTTGCTTAGTTGCATAACTCCTCCCCCTTTTGATGAGGGATTCTCCTGGATTCCTCTTTTACATTTGTTATAGGAATATATTCCTATGAAGAGGAATACAAGAATAATTGATGTTATGCCAAAGCTGTTGGAAACTATTGTTTGTATTTTTATTTCTTTAATTGTTTTTGTGTTTTCTATTTCTTTTAATACGATTTCTTTAAACGTTTGCTTTTCGGTGAAGTTAAATGAGTTTTCTTCTTCTTCTTCATTGGCAAATGATTGTATATAAATTTCTTGGCTATTTTTGTAGTATATTTCATCTATGAGGACTGTGCAATTTGTGAATTCTATGAGGAAGTTTCCTCTTAATATTTCGCTATTGGTGGTATTGTTGCAATTGTATTGAATTTCATTATCTTGTGCATTACTTATTAACAAAGTACCTTCGTTTATTAATTTTGTCTTAAATTCTATATCTTCTATCATTTTACAATTTCTTTTAATTATACAGTTAGAGCTAAGTTTGAGTTCATTTATTGTTTTATGTTCCTCATATGTATAAGTTTTGTTCTCTATTTTTATTACTCTTTCGGGACTCATGTCGATTCTTTTGTTCTTCTGATTAGTTAGTGGGGTTATTAGGAATATTGTGGTAGTTATTATATTAGTTGGTATTTTGATTGCTATGATTATATTAGTGTCATAGGTCATGACTCCCATGCGAATTAATTTAATTTTGTAAAAATCTATATTATAAAGTATAAACTCTTCGTTCGTTAGTATTGAGGGATGGAAGAGGTTATATTTAGCTGACGCTATTGTGTCCAAGATGGTGTTTACTTTATCATGCAAAAATTTCAACTTCAACAGCTGGTCATGATACATTATGTCTGTTCTGAGCATGGTATTATACGTCTCAATGTTGTTAAGAGTTTTGGTTATTTTTTCCCTGTCATCCAATATTACTTCTTTAAGTGTGTTAATAGAATTTTGTAAGTCGTTATTTATTTTTACTTGTTTGTTAATATTGTTAATTATGTTATTTTGGTTTTCTTGGTTATTAAGGAGATGATTCATAATGATTTCCCTATCGTCATCATCCATGAGACCTGTGAGCCACTTCTGAGTTTTTCCTATTGCGTTGATAAGGCCGCGTTTTTGTCTTGCTAGCGAATTTGGGGTTATGGATCTTATCTTGATTTTTATAGTTTCTATCTCTGTATCTAGCCTATGCCTATCTTTCTTAACTAGAATTTTCGTATTATTCTGGATCATGTTGGTTAATTCTAATATTTCTTTTGGGTTTATTATATGTAGGACCATTTTGAACTCGCTAGCCAGCTCCACCGTACTTTCCCCCAGCGATATGAATCCGGTTTCAGCCTGGATCGGGGTTATGTTGATCATTGCTGTCGACAGTGTTGGCAACAGGCACATGATGAGGAGTGTCAACGTTATCTGAAAATTTTGTAGGTCTTTTAATGTTTGTTGTATGGATGTTTTGTAATTTTGTTTTCCTAAATTTGGGTTCTTCCTTGTGTCTTAAGTTTTTGTAATTTTTTATAAATCCTTCTGTTCTGGTTTCTATATAAGTTTCCCTGTTATTGTTTAGCTTTGCTATTTTTTCAGCTTTTTGTGCTGACATTCTGTCATATAATTCTTTGTGATCGACTTTATGGTTTTGTACTTCAAACGGTGTAGATTTTGTGGTGGTGTGGTATGTATTGTTGTAAAAGTATACAGCTCTGGCCATTTGTTCAATTATAGGTCTTTTCTCTTCTATATTTAGTGTACGAATTTTTTTCTGTCAATGTATTATTAAGTCTTTCGACGTCGCTGTTGCCAGTATGACTATTTGGCTTTGTTGAATGGTATTCTATGCCTTCTTTTTCCAGGAATTCCCTGACGTTCAAGCTATTGAATTCGTTGTCGAAGACAAATTTCTGGACTTTCCCTTTAATGGACAAGAACTGTTGAATGTATTCTACTATTGTGATACTGTTTCTATCGGTCAGTGGCAAGCAAGTGGCGTGTTTCGAGAATTTATCAATGAATATTATGAAAGATTGTTTTGAATTCACATATGTGTCCACATGTATTATCTCGTTGCAGGTTTTTGGTGTTTCTGTTAGATGGAAGTTGTTTTTAATGGGTTTCCTATCATATTTCCCACCACTGCAAACGTCGCAATTATTTATTATTCTGTGGATGTGTGTTTTTAGATTGGGATGGTAAATTTTAAGTTTAAGTTTCTGATAGGTAGCGACTATCCCGCAATGGCCACTTTCGTTTTTATGAAACAGAGCTATTTGGGTGTGCAACTCATCTTCGGATTCTATGTCTGTAGCGAACCTGGTGCATTTTACGAACCTTACTTTTGGATTGGAAGTGTATTCCTTTGTCAATAGTTTTTGAAATTGGTAAAATTCATGGTCGCTTAGGTGTGAAAAAACTCCTATCTTTCCTGTTGTTATTTCTCGTCTGAGGATGTTTACTGCTTGATTGTTTTCCAAGTCGTTTTTGCTAATATAAATTCTTTTTCTGCCAAATACTTGTACTGTGGTGTTGGGTTTCTTTTCTGTGAAAATTATTTGTGTTTTGAATCTGTTGACTGCCGTTTCTAATATGGACATATTAAAACCCTGATCCTCTTCTTTAGAGTGAACCGTTTCAGTTAGGGATTTGTTGTCTTCTTCGTCTGTTGATTCGACCTCCATTAGGTTAATTTCGTCTTCTTTAATCCTACTCAAAAAATCAGCGATATTATTATTTTTTCCTTTTATGTATTCTATATGGAACTTGTACTCCCCTAGATTAATGAGCCATCTCTGCAGTCTTGGGTTTATATCTTTGCCCGTATATTTAGCCATCAGCCATTTTAAGGGTTGGTGATCGCTCTCGAGGTCAAATTCTCTACCATAAACATACGGTCGAAAGTACTTTACGGCCCACACTATGGCTAGAAGCTCTTTCTCTATAGTCGAGTAATTGCATTCATGTTGATTCAATGTTCGGGATGCATATGCGATTGGGTGGCTTTCTTGAGATAGCACTGCTCCCACCGCGAAATTACTGGCGTCTGTGGTGACAGTGAATTTCTTGGAAAAATTTGGGTATCGTAGGACTGGACTGTTTGTAACTAGTGTCTTCAACTTTTCGAATGCAGTTATATAGCTTGGGTCGTCAGTGTTGATCGTCTCGTCTTTCTTCAGATACCTTGACATGGGGAATGCTATTTTTGCATAATCCTTAACGAACTTTCTGTAAAATCCTGTCATTCCCAGGAATGATTTAATCTGTTTTGCCGTTTTGGGTAATTTTAAATTTTGTATAATATTTACTTTGTCTGGGTTCGGTTTAATACCGTGAGTGGTCAGGATGTGGCCAAGAAATTGTGTTTCTTTCTTAAGAAAGTCACACTTATCTACTTGAATTTTCAAATTTGCCTCCTTCAAGGTTCTAAATATTTTCCTTAGGGTGGTCATATGTTCCTGAAGGGAAGTGCTAAAAATTAATATGTCGTCCATGTAGACGACACAGTTGTCATTAATATGATCTTTTAAGACTTCATTCATGAGCCTCTGGAATGTCCATGGAGCATTTTTTAGTCCGAATGGCATTCTGACAAACTCATAGTGACCTGACGGTGTTGAAAATGCCGTTTTTGGTCTGTCTTCCTCTCTTACGAGAATTTGGTGAAAACCCTTCGCCAGATCGAGGGTTGTGAAATATTGGGATCTACCTAATTTGTCCAATAGAGAGTTTAGATTAGGGATTGGAAATCTGTCGTCGACCGTGAATTCGTTTAGTTTACGGTAATCGATGACGATTCTGAATTTTTTTGACCCTGAGTTATCGAGTTTTTTCTCGACGATCCATAAGGGACTGTTGTAAGGTGAGTTACTCTTTTTTATTATATTCTGCTCAAGCATTTCCTTTATCTGTCTATTTATTTCTTTTTCATGTATTTGGGGATATCTATATATTTTAGAATATAAAGGCTTGTCCACTGTGGTAATTATTTCGTGGGAAATCTGGTTTGTTGCTGACAAAACGTCCCCCTCTTGAAAAAATAAGTTGTCAGATTCCGCTAATAAGGTTTCGACGGCTCGACGTTCCTCGTCATTTAAATGAGCGAGGTTGAAGCGATCTCGTATTTCTTCTCTGTTCACGGGTTGCAGAGCACAAGCATTGTGCATTGCTTCTGGGTATTCGTAATCCAAAAAATAAAATTTTCTATCGAGTAATTGTACATATCGCTCTGTATTGTTGATTTGGGCATTGAAAGCTTTTAAGAAATTTTGGCCTATTATTGCCGAGAAATTTTTGTTTGAGAAATCTATAAGTTTCCATTGTAGTGTCCCCGAGTAGGGTATCTCTTTTGGAAGTGGTGTTGTTACGGTGTATTTCACGACATTAATGCCGTTAAGAGTTCTATAAGAGCATGGTTTGGTGAGTTCTGTTTTGGGGTATTGAAATTCGAGAATTCTTGATTTTAAGATGCTTGTCGTCGCACCAGTGTCGACTAAGCATCTAATTTTTTCTTTTCCTATTGTCCACACTATTATGGGTAAGGTTGCTCTAGGCAAGGAATCAAAAAATTTACCTGTTCTTCCTCTTCTGTCTGATTTTCTTCTAAAATCCCAATCTCCATGGGTGTGGGATCATACTTTTGAGTGTCAACGCTCATATGAGACATTCTTGTTTGTCTTGAATTGTTACCCTTGTTGTTATAGTTAGGTTTAAAATTTGGGTTTTGGGTGGGTTGTGACTTGTTATACGACTGTTGGTTGACTTGGTTACTCTGAGGTGGGCCGGCGTTATTATTGGTGTTTGGCCAGCCACCCTGATTCTGTTTGGTATTGTTATTATTACTAGCAAACTGATTATTCTGGGTTGTGTTTTTATGAGTGGTGCTAGTGTTAGTGTTAGCGTAAGTGTTGGTGTTAGTGTTAGCGTATTTGTTATAGGTATTGTTCGAATTTTTTTTATACCTCTGTAAAATAGCTCTGGGATCGTCCAGTGCTTTAATATTTGAATATTTCGTTTGTAAAGCATGCATAGATATGCCTTGATCGACATGAATCCTGAATGGAGTGTCTATTTTATTTATTAGCATGTTTACCAAATCTCTATCTACTTTATCATTTTCATACATGGCTGGTTTAGACTCGTCGAACATATATATTTTATTTATTTCGCACTTTGCTTTCTCAAACTCCTGGAACAAATCTCTTAAACTACTCACTTTAATGAATCTGCATCTATCGAATACGTCTTCGTAAGTCATCCTGGGTCGCATTTGCTCCATCAGTTTGGTCTTCATTTGGTCCCAGCTAGGCTCCATCCCCAATTGTCTGATGAAATTTGCTGCTGTTCCCGACACCTTTTCATTAGCGACGATGCTAGTGCCAAACTGGATCAGCAATGCGTTTCCCTGGCATAATGTCATGAGGAACTCCACAGATTTTATAAAAGCCAACACATCATGTTGGTCGTCGAGCTGCCTTAGCTGGCGAAACTGCTGGATGATATCTTTGTTTGACAGCCATTGGGTTGATTGTTGTTGTTGATGTTGATGTTGCTGTTGTTGTTGCAGTTGTTGTTGCAGTTGTTGTTGCAGTTGTTGTTGTTGTTTTTGATTTTGTTGCCTTAATAGGTTCAACTCTCCTTCTTGTTGAAGCAATACTGCTTTTAGATTGTCCATTTCTGCCTCCATGGTTTTATTTAAAAAAATTTTCTCGCGGATTTTTGGAATTAACTTCAGTTAATTCTGACCGTATTCGTCCGATTTCGACTGCGCCAATTATATAAAACAAATAATAATATTCGTTTTTGATATCTTTAGATATCTTTAATTCACGTGGAATTATTTTTATTAATTTATTGAATTATATAAAACAAATAATAATATTCGTTTTTTGATATCTTTAGATATCTTTAATTCACGTGGAATTCTTTTTATTGATTTATTGAACCACTTGGACTTCCGTCCATTTATACATTTATCTTAAGACTAAAAATATATATTTTTATTGGCATATGCAAATGCCCGTTCTATTTTATTAATCGTTGATCAAGCATAAACAACATTGTTGCTTATGCTTGTGAAACCTGAGCTCGGTTCAAATACCTTTGCATGATTATGCTGATCTCATTGTTATCAGCATAATCATGCATAAGCTCTTTTGTTTTGCTTAGTTGCATAACTCGCGCATTGATGATATTTGAATTGTCATTTGGGCCAACGCTTATTTGAATTATTAGCCGCTTTTACGACTTGAATTCATCTATATTTATATCTGGCTTGATACTCTGCCGCTTTTGTGAGGTATATATATATATTATATATTTCTCACATTCCCCATTTCTTCGGTAGCCAAATCCTTCCCCCTTTACTTTTATAGAATTTTCATTTTTTTTTCCATTTTTCCCATTTTTTTTGTGGCCATATATGGCATCTTTTCCTTAATGGCGATTCATCAGGCATCTTTTCCAATTTTTTGGCAGATCGTGAGCATTTTTTCCATTGTTCCCATGCCTTATTTTGGCATGGGTGGCTCCGACTGCATCTTTTACTTATATACTATATTTACAATATTACTTATATCTACTTAACCTAAACTTCAGATTTTTTCCCCTATTCTGCCTAATCTAAACTCTAAAAATATCTACTAACCTAAACTTCATATACTTTTTTTTTTATTCTAAACTTCATGTTTTTTTCTTCTTCCTATTCTACCTATTTTAAACTCTAAAAATGTCTCTTAACCTACCTACTGTACTTAACCTGAACTCCAAAATTTTCTCTTAACCTATACCCCCGATTCTTCGAATATCCTAAATCTATTTCTATTACTACGTATCCTATACCGCATCCGGCCCACTCACATCACCCTTGCCTGTCGCGGCCCTTCCCCCATCGTCTGTACTGCCACGGCCACCGCAATTGGTCACTCCTCCGGCTCTAACTGCCGCCAAATTTGGTGTGCATGTGGCACTGCCACCGACCGCTGCATTTGTAGTTGCGGCCTTGGCCTATCTGGCTGTCCGACCGGCGCCGACCGCTGCCTTGCATATACTGGCCTCCGTGGGTCTCGCCGCATCGGTTCTGGCTGTTGCTGTTGTTGTGGCTGTTGTTGTTGAGGCTGTTGCTGCTCTGGCTGGGCTTGCGGCTGCCATTCCGCCACCATTTGCTCAATACTGGGCTCCAGTTTCTCCTCCGGCGACTCTTTCCTGGGCCAGCCGAACTCTTCAATAAAAATTGCATTTTTTGGGCCGCTTGCCCTCCGCACCGGTGTTGGTGGCCTTACTTGTTCTGCTGGGCCCTCGTCCTCTTCTTCGGTGTCAATGAAGTCCACATAAGCGACTGGCTCATGAATTGCCGCCGGCACCTCTGCCGCTCTTTGAGCTGGCTCTTGCTCTGCCCTCACCATCTTCTGAGGCCCATCTAAGAATAGCCCCCGCTGTGGAGCTCCTCCTCCACATCTGCCAACAGAAATGCCAGGTCATTCAGGCCAATTCCCTCATCCTCGCTTAATTCCTTTGCCACTCCTTCATCGTCGTCCTCCTCCTCCATATCGACATCTTCAGCCTCGTCACCGCTTCCAATGCCCTCCAATTCCTCCAGCTATTCCTCCACTGCATCCTCCTCCTGCAGCTCCATTTCTTCTCCAACGTCCTCTTCCTCGTCAGACGAGATGACGATCACCGGCCCCAATGGGACCGGCTCCTCGCCATCGGACTCCTCGTCTGACACGTAAGGCGATGCCAGCAGCTGCATGGCCTCTTCCCGCTCATTAAAATTTTCCTGACCGCTCATGATAAAAGATAAAATGTGATTGATTTCATCTGTCGCATCTTGGGCCATCGGAACCACTAATCTGCTGCTGCGCGTCCAACTTCGGGTTTCTGCTCTTATTTTTTTTCTCTTTATCCGTATTCACACACTCACACACTGTGTGTGTGTGAATCCTCTCTCCTGCACTTGGTGTACCGCAGGAGAGAGTCCTCTCCCTATCCATTTGCATCCTCTTTCTATACTGCTCTCCTACAGTTTGAGAAGCATTGGTATTTATATTCCATTTCGTTTGTCTAGCGCTAACCCGCCAAACTAAAAATTTCTTTTTATATTACAGTTTTATACGAACTGTAACAAAAAAATTGTACGCCTGCAAAGATTTTTCCTTATATATATATATATTTTTTTTTTTTGAGAAATTCCTTCATACGTTGCGACATTATTATTTTCTTCCATGTTGTCAAACAACTAACAAGCAAAAAAAAAAATTTTTGATTGAAATTCTTGTTATTTATTTTTGTATGCCGATGCAATTTCCTTTCCACCTGATGCTGGTTCGTGCTTCTACCGTTCCTCTCCATCTGAAGATCTCCCAGTTGTCCGGCCGTAGGGATGCAAGAGGAATATGACTACCGGAAACCGGCCAAATGAAGTTTAAACAGTTGGATCGGCCGGACAACTGGGAGATCTTCAGATGGAGAGGAACGGTAGAAGCACGAACCAGCATCAGGTGCTAAAACTAAATGTAGTGTATCTTGTTTTGGTTGCACTTTTAGTTCGCTGATGTGTGCCAACCTTGACTTTTTGTTTGCCATATGCTGCAGTTTGCATATAACTGGCGATCTAAATCCCATGACTTTGTATGGCCCACCATACCGTGGTGCAAGTTTTGTCGCGAATCCCTCTGCTGCATTTGACAAATAGTGCTCCTCTGCCCACACTATTTCGCCCACTTGTGGTTTCCATTGCCTTCTTCTCAGATTATAGTGTCTTGACTGATCCTGAGCAGCTTTTTCCAGGTTTCTTCGTACCAATACGCCAATTTCTTTGATTAACTCCGCATTGCCATCTGGCCGTTGACTTGGTTTGCCTGATCCAATAGTTAGCCTGTCGAATGTGGATCCTGGCAATCTCGGCTCTCTCCCCTCCGTTATTAATGCCGCCGTATATCCTGTTGCGTCGGACACGCTAGAATTTACTGCCAACATTATTTGTGCTCTCATTGTTTTAACAGTTCTATTTGCTCGTATGGTATAAAATATACAAGAAATCGGGCCGGCCTTCAGACTATGCCCGTTACGTAGTCGCTCGAAAAAGTTTTTGACGCGTAGTATGCAATGCTATAAGGATTGCCTTCAGTGTTATAAATTAGAATTTACCAGTAACCCTAAACTTTATATAAATTTTATAGCTTTGTTAATTCTAATCGCAAGATATCCGTCTATCCATCCTGCTTATATCTTAGAAGCAAAATAGTGAATTCTGATCAAGCCATCGCTGACTTCTTTGCAGACTTTTTCACAGCTACTTATTTCTTAACGGAATATCGATCAAACATATTTATCTTTATCAGGTAAACAGCTCTGTTGAGTTCAACGCCATCCCTTAGGCAGAGTTTTCAGCAGTTCAACACCAGTTTGATTTCCATATTGGTTTTGGTTTTATTGTCGTAGATTTCCCTCGGAGTTCCGCGCCGGTTGCAAAAGTTTCGAATGCTCATAATGCAAGATGCGGTATCCAGGGAGCATGCTAGTTCCAAATGGACTACCCTTATGGTTAGCCAGGTAAAGATAACGACCCATCTTTTTCACCGTCGACATCCCACCGTTACTAGAAGAGGGCCAATGTGGTCGAAGCCGACGTATGTAAGCGGTCGCTGGTAGGCGGCTATCCCTAGCCGCTGGCTAGGGTGCCATCTGTGGTAAGATTCGCTTGGCATTTTGATTTTTGCAGCGATGACAGCTTTTCCGCATGTTTTTGTACAAAACTCGTAGGCGTGGTGCCCATGGGGTAGCACTATTTGATTTTGGCTACATAGAATCTCTGCTCGTCCCCTTGTGCGCAGCAGTTGGTTTTCATCTAGGCAGATATTTAAACATATAAGTTTGGAATTTATTTTTATAGCTTTACCTTTTACTAAATTGCAGACTTCTGATTCAAATTCAGACATCTGCACATGTTGTAACGATCCTTTTTGGTCCTTACTTGCGGCAGAACCGGATTTCAGGTGTAGGGGTACGACACAGCGAATTTATATTGTGCGCTGGTAAAATGAGAATATACAGTTGTTCTTTCTTTAACAATACGTTATAATTTTATTGGCAATTTGATTCGTGGATGTTGGTATGGCCAGAGAGCTTCTGCACGGGCTATTGACTTTGTAGTTGTGGCTATTGTGGAATCCACACTGCACCGCTGGCACTCATGAAAGCTTATCGACGGATTGTGTTTGGCTATGGCAGGTATTCCTACTGTCAGGATGACTCCTGGTCTTGTCTAGCTACACCTGTCGCCTGCTACGCTCCTAATATTCTGCTAGGAATACTCCTAGTCTTTTCCCATTATGCCAGGAATACTCCTGGTCTTCCTCAACTGTGCTAGGAATACTCCTAGTCTTCCCTGCCTGTGCCAGGAATACTCCTGGTCTTCCTTAACTGTGCTAGGAATACTCCTACTCTTCACTTAAACTGCTAGGAATAGCTCCTAGTCTTCAATGTTTTGCTAGGAATAGCTACTAGTCTTTTATATACTGCTAGGAATAGCTCCTAGTCTTTTATATATTGCTAGGAATAACTCCTAGTCTTTTATATGTTGCTAGGAATAACTCCTAGTCTTTTACGAGCCGCTAGGAATAGCTCCTAGTCTTGTGATCTGCTGGACTGGCTCCAAGTTATTAATACACTGCTAGGGATATCTCCTAGTCTTCCTACTTGCCACCAAAAATGAATCCGCTTTTAAACCTTCACTTGTAGCCAGGATACGGATGGATATCCTTTTCTGATCTGACTTGGCACGCGTTCACTTTTACTTCGTCACATATGTTTCACTTTCTTGGCCTAGCTTATTTACTTCTCTTGGTGAATATTCACTTGTAAATACTTCACTTGCACCTTGCTGGTCCAAGTGATACTTCGTTTGCTTCCTTCGCTTTCTAACTGAATGGGTTTATGAACCGTTGCCAGTGCTTTTCCGCGCGCCAATATTTGCTGCCCAAAACTTTCCATCTCTTTCTCTTATCATCGGTCTTCTTGGCCGCTCGTGCCATGCATCTCTCGTGGTGAAATCACGCATACGCCTCTCTAATGCAATCGCTGCTCTCTGGCTTTGCCAATATCCACCCTTATATATTATTTAACAAACGTTTAACTTATTCCTAATTTACTGCCCTTTTTACATATGCTTAAATATAGTGAATTTATGGTTAAATCCCTTCCTTCCTGAACTATTTATATTAAATAAAATTAATAACTATATAAATATACCCACTTGTACGTGTGTGTTCGCTGTTGCGGTTCCAATGTAACTCATTCTCAGTGATGTCATGCACTTGTTCTTATCCGTTTCTAATTACATGTTACATATATTCGGCCTTTGCTTTATCCATTTCCCTTCAAACATATGTAATTATGTTTGTGTGTATGTTTGCCAGTTTAAATCACCCGATTTACATGTTTGAATTTTGCTTTCGGTTCGATCGCACATTTCTTTTGTTTGCATGTGTTCGATCGAACCTCCAGGTTCGTTTATATTTTTGACTCAAACATATAAACGCGCGCATTGATGATATTTGAATTGTCATTTGGGCCAACGCTTATTTGAATTATTAGCTCTTTTACGACTTGAATTCATCTATATTTATTTCTGGCTTGATACTCTGCCGCATTTGTGAGGTATATAAGTTAAGGATCTGGCCCACTGGTTCCCCAGTCCAGCGGCAATTTCCTATTCCTATACTTACATTCTTATCATGTTGAATGAAATAAGGATACCTTCGAATTAATACTTTATAAATTTATTGGATGTTTTGTTAATAAGGAAGGGTTCTCAGATGGACATCTGGATGATTTGTTAATAAGGAAGGGTTCCCAGATGGACATCTGACGATTCTTGACTTGCTTCTTCTCCTATCCGAACTGAAGTGACTTTACTCCCATTGAGAGGGCGCTTGTTGACACGCTGTCGCGGCCACGACGCTTGCCTGGTGGTCGCGGCAGCGGTAGCGCGGAGGCAGCGGCGCCTGCAACATCAGCAGTTCTCATAGTAAGGCTGCTGAGCCTGCAGAGCGGTTTTCGGTGACAACTCCGCATTCTTTGATTTGAGGGTATCAGCGTCTATTCAACAATGTCAATGTTGCTGACCAACAATGTGTAATCTGAGTCGTTTAAGCAAATATGATGTGATTGGAATGTGGTAGAGTGGCGAGTGGTAGGGGTCGTTGTGCAATATTGGGCATGGGCGTACAGTTGTATCAGGGTTCAGTGGCGTAGGCGTAGGGGTAAAAGGGGATGCAAGGCAGGGTGTTAACTTATATATATATTATATATTCCTCACATTCCCATATTTCTTCGGGAGCCAAATCCTTCCTCCCCTTTTTTTTTTATAGGACTTTTTTTCATGTTTCCTTGTTTTTTCTTTGGCCTGGTTCGCATCTATTTTTTTGCCATTTATGGCATCGTTTCCTTATTGGCGATTCATCAGGCATCTTTTCCAATTTTTTTTGGCAGATCGTGAGCATTTTTTCCATTGTTCCCATGCCTTATTTTGGCATGGGTGGCTCCGACTGCATCTTTTACTTATATACTATATTTACAATATTACTTATATCTACTTAACCTAAACTTCAGATTTTTTCCCCTATTCTGCCTAATCTAAACTCTAAAAATATCTACTAACCTAAACTTCATATACTTTTTTTTTTTATTCTAAACTTCATGTTTTTTTCTTCTTCCTATTCTACCTATTTTAAACTCCAAAAATGTCTCTTAACCTACCTACTGTACTTAACCTGAACTCCAAAATTTTCTCTTAACCTATACCCCCGATTCTTCGAATATCCTAAATCTATTTCTATTACTACGTATCCTATACCGCATCCGGCCCACTCACATCACCCTTGCCTGTCGCGGCCCTTCCCCCATCGTCTGTACTGCCACGGCCACCGCAATTGGTCACTCCTCCGGCTCTAACTGCCGCCAAATTTGGTGTGCATGTGGCACTGCCACCGACCGCTGCATTTGTAGTTGCGGCCTTGGCCTATCTGGCTGTCCGACCGGCGCCGACCGCTGCCTTGCATATACTGGCCTCCGTGGGTCTCGCCGCATCGGTTCTGGCTGTTGCTGTTGTTGTGGCTGTTGTTGTTGAGGCTGTTGCTGCTCTGGCTGGGCTTGCGGCTGCCATTCCGCCACCATTTGCTCAATACTGGGCTCCAGTTTCTCCTCCGGCGACTCTTTCCTGGGCCAGCCGAACTCTTCAATAAAAATTGCATTTTTTGGGCCGCTTGCCCTCCGCACCGGTGTTGGTGGCCTTACTTGTTCTGCTGGGCCCTCGTCCTCTTCTTCGGTGTCAATGAAGTCCACATAAGCGACTGGCTCATGAATTGCCGCCGGCACCTCTGCCGCTCTTTGAGCTGGCTCTTGCTCTGCCCTCACCATCTTCTGAGGCCCATCTAAGAATAGCCCCCGCTGTGGAGCTCCTCCTCCACATCTGCCAACAGAAATGCCAGGTCATTCAGGCCAATTCCCTCATCCTCGCTTAATTCCTTTGCCACTCCTTCATCGTCGTCCTCCTCCTCCATATCGACATCTTCAGCCTCGTCACCGCTTCCAATGCCCTCCAATTCCTCCAGCTATTCCTCCACTGCATCCTCCTCCTGCAGCTCCATTTCTTCTCCAACGTCCTCTTCCTCGTCAGACGAGATGACGATCACCGGCCCCAATGGGACCGGCTCCTCGCCATCGGACTCCTCGTCTGACACGTAAGGCGATGCCAGCAGCTGCATGGCCTCTTCCCGCTCATTAAAATTTTCCTGACCGCTCATGATAAAAGATAAAATGTGATTGATTTCATCTGTCGCATCTTGGGCCATCGGAACCACTAATCTGCTGCTGCGCGTCCAACTTCGGGTTTCTGCTCTTATTTTTTTTCTCTTTATCCGTATTCACACACTCACACACTGTGTGTGTGTGAATCCTCTCTCCTGCACTTGGTGTACCGCAGGAGAGAGTCCTCTCCCTATCCATTTGCATCCTCTTTCTATACTGCTCTCCTACAGTTTGAGAAGCATTGGTATTTATATTCCATTTCGTTTGTCTAGCGCTAACCCGCCAAACTAAAAATTTCTTTTTATATTACAGTTTTATACGAACTGTAACAAAAAAATTGTACGCCTGCAAAGATTTTTCCTTATATATATATATTTTTTTTTTTTTTTTGAGAAATTCCTTCATACGTTGCGACATTATTATTTTCTTCCATGTTGTCAAACAACTAACAAGCAAAAAAAAAAATTTTTGATTGAAATTCTTGTTATTTATTTTTGTATGCCGATGCAATTTCCTTTCCACCTGATGCTGGTTCGTGCTTCTACCGTTCCTCTCCATCTGAAGATCTCCCAGTTGTCCGGCCGTAGGGATGCAAGAGGAATATGACTACCGGAAACCGGCCAAATGAAGTTTAAACAGTTGGATCGGCCGGACAACTGGGAGATCTTCAGATGGAGAGGAACGGTAGAAGCACGAACCAGCATCAGGTGCTAAAACTAAATGTAGTGTATCTTGTTTTGGTTGCACTTTTAGTTCGCTGATGTGTGCCAACCTTGACTTTTTGTTTGCCATATGCTGCAGTTTGCATATAACTGGCGATCTAAATCCCATGACTTTGTATGGCCCACCATACCGTGGTGCAAGTTTTGTCGCGAATCCCTCTGCTGCATTTGACAAATAGTGCTCCTCTGCCCACACTATTTCGCCCACTCGTGGTTTCCATTGCCTTCTTCTCAGATTATAGTGTCTTGACTGATCCTGAGCAGCTTTTTCCAGGTTTCTTCGTACCAATACGCCAATTTCTTTGATTACCTCCGCATTGCCATCTGGCCGTTGACTTGGTTTGCCTGATCCAATAGTTAGCCTGTCGAATGTGGATCCTGGCAATCTCGGCTCTCTCCCCTCCGTTATTAATGCCGCCGTATATCCTGTTGCGTCGGACACGCTAGAATTTACTGCCAACATTATTTGTGCTCTCATTGTTTTAACAGTTCTATTTGCTCGTATGGTATAAAATATACAAGAAATCGGGCCGGCCTTTAGACTATGCCCGTTACGTAGTCGCTCGAAAAAGTTTTTGACGCGTAGTATGCAATGCTATAAGGATTGCCTTCAGTGTTATAAATTAGAATTTACCAGTAACCCTAAACTTTATATAAATTTTATAGCTTTGTTAATTCTAATCGCAAGATATCTGTCTATCCATCCTGCTTATATCTTAGAAGCAAAATAGTGAATTCTGATCAAGCCATCGCTGACTTCTTTGCAGACTTTTTCACAGCTACTTATTTCTTAACGGAATATCGGTCAAACATATTTATCTTTATCAGGTAAACAGCTCTGTTGAGTTCAACGCCGTCCCTTAGGCAGAGTTTTCAGCAGTTCAACACCAGTTTGATTTCCATATTGGTTTTGGTTTTATTGTCGTAGATTTCCCTCGGAGTTCCGCGCCGGTTGCAAAAGTTTCGAATGCTCATAATGCAAGATGCGGTATCCAGGGAGCATGCTAGTTCCAAATGGACTACCCTTATGGTTAGCCAGGTAAAGATAACGACCCATCTTTTTCACCGTCGACATCCCACCGTTACTAGAAGAGGGCCAATGTGGTCGAAGCCGACGTATGTAAGCGGTCGCTGGTAGGCGGCTATCCTAGCCGCTGGCTTGGGTGCCATCTGTGGTAAGATTCGCTTGGCATTTTGATTTTTGCAGCGATGACAGCTTTTCCGCATGTTTTTGTACAAAACTCGTAGGCGTGGTGCCCATGGGGTAGCACTATTTGATTTTGGCTACATAGAATCTCTGCTCGTCCCCTTGTGCGCAGCAGTTGGTTTTCATCTAGGCAGATATTTAAACATATAAGTTTGGAATTTATTTTTATAGCTTTACCTTTTACTAAATTGCAGACTTCTGATTCAAATTCAGACATCTGCACATGTTGTAACGATCCTTTTTGGTCCTTACTTGCGGCAGAACCGGATTTCAGGTGTAGGGGTACGACACAGCGAATTTATATTGTGCGCTGGTAAAATGAGAATATACAGTTGTTCTTTCTTTAACAATACGTTATAATTTTATTGGCAATTTGATTGGTGGATGTTGGTATGGCCAGAGAGTTTCTGCACGGGCTATTGACTTTGTAGTTGTGGCTATTGTGGAATCCACACTGCACCGCTGGCACTCATGAAAGCTTATCGACGGATTGTGTTTGGCTATGGCAGGTATTCCTACTGTCAGGATGACTCCTGGTCTTGTCTAGCTACACCTGTCGCCTGCTACGCTCCTAATATTCTGCTAGGAATACTCCTAGTCTTTTCCCATTATGCCAGGAATACTCCTGGTCTTCCTCAACTGTGCTAGGAATACTCCTAGTCTTCCCTGCCTGTGCCAGGAATACTCCTGGTCTTCCTTAACTGTGCTAGGAATACTCCTACTCTTCACTTAAACTGCTAGGAATAGCTCCTAGTCTTCAATGTTTTGCTAGGAATAGCTACTAGTCTTTTATATACTGCTAGGAATAGCTCCTAGTCTTTTATATATTGCTAGGAATAACTCCTAGTCTTTTACGAGCCGCTAGGAATAGCTCCTAGTCTTGTGATCTGCTAGGACTGGCTCCAAGTTATTAATAGACTGCTAGGGATATCTCCTAGTCTTCCTACTTGCCACCAAAAATGAATCCGCTTTTAAACCTTCACTTGTAGCCAGGATACGGATGGATATCCTTTTCCGATCTGACTTGGCACGCGTTCACTTTTACTTCGTCACATATGTTTCACTTTGTTGGCCTCGCTTATTTACTTCTCTTGTTGAATATTCACTTGTAAATACTTCACTTGCACCTTGCTGGTCCAAGTGATACTTCGTTTGTTTCCTTCGCTTTCTAACTGAATGGGATTATGTACCGTTGCCAGTGCTTTTCCGCGCGCCAATATTTGCCGCCCAAAACTTTCCATCTCTTTCTCTTATCATCGGTCTTCTTGGCCGCTCGTGCCATGCATCTCTCGTGGTGAAATCACGCATACGCCTCTCTAATGCAATCGCTGCTCTCTGGCTTTGCCAATATCCACCCTTATATATTATTTAACAAACGTTTAACTTATTCCTAATTTACCGCCCTTTTTACATATGCTTAAATATAGTGAATTTATGGTTAAATCCCTTCCTCCCTGAACTATTTATATTAAATAAAATTAATAACTATATAAATATACCCCCATTTATCTTTTGCTGTATTCATATATACAGAATTCATACTCTACATTAATATACCGCATTAACCCTTCCACATAACTAATATTAATGTTATGTATATTCCATTACATGAATTATAAAACATCATATAGCAGTATATTATATATTATGTACATATATCTATATACATATATATATATTATTATTATATGTTCAAATTTAGCGCCAATACCTCCGTTCTCCGTTACATGCCAACATTCCCGCTCCCAATCCACCCACACATGCGTAAGCCCGCTCACTTTGATGTTGCCGACAACCGAAATGAAAGCCCTCGCCTCCCCCGCTGGTCTATACGCATGAGCCGACTCTCTAAGTCTCGTGCGTCGGTAGCTTACGCACTTGTACGTGTGTGTTCGCTGTTGCGGTTCCAATGTAACTCATTCTCAGTGATGTCATGCACTTGTTCTTATCCGTTTCTAATTACATATTACATATATTCGGCCTTTGCTTTAACCATTTCTCTTCAAACATATGTAATTATGTTTGTGTATATGTTTGCCAGTTTAAATCACGCGATTTACATGTTTGAATTTTGCTTTCGGTTCGATCGCACATTTCTTTTGTTTGCATGTGTTCGATCAAACCTCCAGGTTCGTTTATATTTTTGACTCAAACATATAAACGCGCGCATTGATGATATTTGAATTGTCATTTGGGCCAACGCTTATTTGAATTATTAGCTCTTTTACGACTTGAATTCATCTATATTTATATCTCGCTTGATACTCTGCCGCATTTGTTAGGTATATATATATATATATATTATATATTCCTCACAATGTCTTAAGATGATTGGTTGCGTTCGCTGAATTTATTCGCAAGAAACTTCTTGTGGTGGCAGTAGGTTCCTGTGTTTTGCGCGCAGCTTTTCTATGTAGAATATATATCGAGCCACGGGCGGGTATAATCTGCGCCAGTCGAAAAAATAGTCTGCGTTGCTTATTGTTTTCTGCGACGAGTTGTCGATAAAGAACAAGTTATGCCTGACTTTCGCATTACTTGGTGGTTCCAAGTCATCAGATTCTGGCATCCAGTACAAGCCGAGTACCTTTTCGGTTGCATTAATTTCGACCGCCTTGTTGGTTGTTATCTCGCTGCCTAGCGAGTGTAGAACCTCCTGAGAGTTTGATGACCAATTGCGTATGTGGAAGCCGCTTGCTGCATAAATGCTTTTAATTTGATCCGCAATGTTTGTGACTTTTGTGTCGCCGTCGTCGCTGTAGATAAGGTCATCCACGTAGTGGTAATCCTTTACCACTTGTGCTGCAAGTGGATACTGATTCTGAAAACGATCTGCATTTTTATCCCGGATGAAGTGCGCAATGCAAGGTGCGCAGTTGATTTCAACACGTACACACTAGGTTGGTGTACATCGGCATTTCGGTCAAACCAAACAAACCTTTGCATGCATGTCTGTTGGTCTCACTCGGATTTGGTGAAACATTTCGGCGATGTCACCGCAAATCGCCACTAGTCATACTCTAAAAGAGATGGGTAGATCCAGTAGCGAATTTAGAAGGTCTTGTCCACTGTGGATTAAGTCGTTGAGAGCCTTCTCTCCTGATTGGGCGGCTGCGTCCCATACAAGATGAAGTTTATTTGGCTTGTTGGGGTTTCTGGCGATAAAGGTTGGCAGATACCATATTAGTTTTTTTGGAGCTGTTGCCTCCTCCGAAGCCAGCTTGCGTGCATAACCCTTCTCGACGAGGTTATCCACTTCCTTCCGAAGGTTGGGCTGCCGTGAGAATTGTCTTTCGTAGCTGCTAGGTAGGGCGATGTCGGAGCCCTTCCAGATAAGGCCGACTTCATATCTGCCGTTCGTCAGAATGGCGGTCGATTTCAGATTCGGTAGTGCTTGAGCGTCCTCTTCTGATGATATTGTCTTTGGTGAGGTGACGTCTAATGAAAACGCTTGTTTATCATCAAACGTGCATTTTGCCATCATCGTAATTGCAGCCGCATACATGTAAATTGACGTGCCCTTCGTTGAGACTCTGTAAAGATCAGCTTTGGATGGTCCATCCCAAACGCGTCTTGGACGCTATTGGTTGTCGCCACTTTCCCTCTTTTATTATAAGGGGAATGGTGAGATTTCAGTTGTTTGCGCCAATTAGAATACTGGGGCGCACGTTGTCGTATGATGCGATAGGAATTCCCACAAAGTATGGGAATTGTTTGATGAGCGCACGCATATCGATTGACTGCACAGGTAGACTTACACTATCTACGCTGTGGACATCCTGCAAGGAGAATCGTCTGTCATTGTTAGGATTGGCAACAGTCATCCTCACGCACTCCGACGCATCGTCTCTGCGAATGATGTCGTCTGTCCATTTGAGACATAACGGTAGAAATTCGCCTTTTAAGCTGAGCTGCTTGTAGATCTTTTTCTCGAGGAGCGTTACTGATGAACCTTCATCTAGAAAGGCAAAAGTATTAGTTATTTGTTTATATTTATGATTTGAATTGGAACAACACGGAAATGGGTTTCACCCGAATCTCTGTGTGTATGAATGTGTTTGCCCTCCGGCTGATGTACAATTGGAGCCGTGGGTGGTTCGTTTGAGACGCGAGTTGCAACAGGTTGGAATGACTGCTGCTCATCTTGAATTAGTGGATGAAGTGTTCTTTTGCAGCTTCGGGTGCCGCACACCTTGTCCAGTTGGCTCTTGTTGCGGTGACGATTTAGACACTGATTGCACAGCCTGTGGTTCTGTATAATGGACTTCTTCTGTTGTAAAGACATCAACCTGAATTTTTTACAACTTTGCAGCTTGTGGTCCGTTCTGTCACAAGCGACGCATGTAGTTGTCTTCAAGTGCTTCTCTGGTACTTCTGTATGGTGATTAAGGCTTCCACTCTTCTTACGGTAGAGTGGTGAAGTTACCTCGGTTGCTGCTTCAGCTATGTTTAGTTGTGTGGGTAGTTTTTCCACTAGCTTTTGCACGAGCAGCAAATCATGTAGAATGTGTTCAGGCCGTCCAAAGCACATACGTAATGTCCGTATGATTTCAGGAACCATAGCTAGCTGAATCAACTTGCACTGAACGATTTCTCGTGCTTTGCCTTTTAGACTGGCCTGCAGTCGCATGAGATTTTCGGCGTCTGTATATCCGGCGTTCTCTGTACTTGTTTGAAAGCTGCTGCAGAAAAGTGGCCAGTGTTGCGTAACTACTTCGGGATTGCTTGGCGAGTTGCAATTTACGACGCGGTTGTTGTCGACATACCTGCGACAAGTGGGTGGTAGATTGGTTCTCCTTCCTTATGATTTTCTGACGCGTTCAACATGACCTTAGTCATCTTGTGGCTTAAAGTAGAGAGCCATGGCTACATCGGTATGTCGCTTGATTGAGGTTGTTCCCGAATGGCAACACGTGGTTGTTGTGTGCTTGTTGAGGTTAAATACATCGACTGCACATGGTTCACTGTAGTAGGTGACATAACGCCGAAGGAATGCCGTGTGTCACGTATCGCATTTTGAGTTGCCACCACATTTTTTGGCGAGTAAAGCTCAAAATTTTGTCCAGATCCTCCTGGCGCTTCACTAGATTCTGCTGGTGATGAGTCGGCTCGGGGAACACCTGCATGCTGCCTTTTGCGGCGGTCTGCATGGCGTTAGACAATATGGTGGTCACAGCTGCCGATGCCACGCTTACGCAGTCGCAGCTTCAGCTGTTGTCCAGTTCATCCTTCTTGGCCTTGACGCAGTGAAAATAATACCAGGACTGGCATCGACTGCACTGCACCATGCGGTCACTGTCCTTCTGATTGCATCTTTTGCAATGATACACTCCACTGGATAGGTCTTCGGCATGATTTCTTTTTCTTTCAGGTTATGTACCAATATGTTAATTGGTTATGTAAATACTGGGGTTAACCCGCTGGCTGATTATTTTGAATAAGTTTAGGGTTGTCCCCTGAAACGATTCTTAGAAATAATTTATATGAAATTCTAGAGTTAACCCAAGACAACTCTATTCATATTAATTTTAAAGAATTGTTGAGTTCAACGCCGTCCTTTGGGGTATGTATGTTCATTTTAGGTGTTGGCACAGCTTTAAAAATTATTATGTGCCTAAGTGGCTTCTATAGTCAAACTGATTTTAGATTGCATGGCAACATGCTATGAAACCCATAGAAGAACTCAAAGCGCAATATGTAATGGATAACTTCGCAGCGCGTAGGCTGGCGATATGTTAAACGCAATGAGAAGATAAATGCAAAAGGGAATACAACACAATGAGCTTTGAGAGTCAACCCTTTAGTGGCTGCTTAGGGCTGCTAATTTAAAATTTCGGCGGAAGAAGGCTGTAACTGCATTTATAGTTCTTCGATCGATGAAAGTTCGCTTCTAAGCGTGCTTAATTTAGTGAAACCTGTAAACTCTCCTGGTTCTGATGGAATATCAGGTTATGTATATAGTTCCTCTCCATAAAAACAATAAGAAATCGGAAGCATCTTAATTGTCCGCTATTCCTAAAGCTATTGGAAAATTAATCACTTCTCAATTGCAACGATTTCGTAGATATCTAATTTCATTATATCAACATGGGTTTGTCAAATGTACATCTGCTACCACTAACCTTTTAGAATTTACTTCATTAACGATCGAAGGATTTAGAAATGCAAGGCAAACTGATGTCATATATACTGATTTCAGTAAGGCTTTTGATTCTGTTAATCATACGCTCCTTCTTTATAAATTAAATAATATTGGCTTTCCAAGTCCTTCAATTAATTCGATTCGTGAATATCTGACAAATAGAACTCAGAGGGTTCTTTTTAAATCGTCATATTCCAGATCCATCCATGTTACTTAGGGGGTGCCTCAGGGTAGGCATTTGTTACCACTGCTGTTTACCCTTTTCATTAATGACCTTCCCTCTATTATAAGTTATTCTCGTGCTATTATGTACGCAGATGACGTTAAGCTTTGTTTTAGTTACAAAGACATTACCTCTTCTTGTCGCTTGCAATGCGAAGTACGTTCAAGTGGTCCAAGCGACACCAGGACAATGCCTGTTACGCGCGAACCCTATCAGACAGCATGCAAAAGACGAAATCGCGAGGACAACGGACGACAATTACAGTAATAATTAGAACTAACTACGAGCTAGATAGTTAAGAATAAAAGTTTTTAGTTGAGAAATAGAAAGTTCTGAACCGATTACAGGATAAAGGCGATTGTAATCGGAACAAAGAACTCGTAAAGTTAGAGGGATATAATTTCTAGTTAGTCTACAAGGTACAGATAGATTACCCAGATTAAGTAAATTAGAGGAATCAATTTGTCCATTCACAAGCTTGTGAATAAACAAAGTACCCAGCATTACTCTACGGTTAAGTAACGACGAAAGATTAATAAGAAGAAGTCTATCAGAATACGAGGGTAGGTTGACATTTCTGTCCCAGTTTAAGCCACGAGGCGCAAAAATCAGAAATTGCTTCTGGACAGATTCAATTTTTATTTGGTGTGATTCATATTGAGGAGACCAAACGCATGATCCGTACTCCAGAATAGGACGGACCAGTGAAATAAAAAGGGTTTTAGTTGTGTAAGGATCATCGAATTCTTTCGACCATCGCTTGACAAAACCAAGAACACTCATGGCTTTACTGACTGTAATGGAAATGTGACGAGTGAAACTTAATTTGTGGTCCATGAGTACACCCAAATCATTCATCTCGTTCAGACGTTTTAAAGGAGTATTATTAAGATAATACGTAACTGATTGAAAGTTAGTTCTATGAAATGACATGACATTGCTTTTCGAAATGTTTAGATTTAATATGTTAATTTCACACCAGGTCTGCAAGCTATTCAGATCTGCCTGGAGCAAAAGGGGAGACTCTGAGTCTTTAAAACTAAGACAAAGTTTAACATCGTCTGCGTACATAAGGACACGAGAATGAGTTACTACTGAAGGTAGGTCGTTTATAAATAGGGTAAAAAGTAACGGTCCTAGATGGCTTCCTTGTGGCACCCCCGAGGTTACTTTGATGGTTTTCGAAAGAGAGGTTTTAAATAGAACTTTTTGAGTACGGTCAGTCAGATATTGGGAGATCCAACACAGCAAAAGGCTTGGAAGCCCAAGTTTGTTTAGTTTGTACAGAAGCAGTGAATGGTTTACAGAATCAAAGGCCTTACTGAAGTCGGTATAAACGACATCAGTTTGTAATGCATTCCTGAATCCATCGATCGCTAAAGAAGTAAACTCTAATAGGTTAGTGGTAGTAGATCTACGTTTCATGAACCCATGTTGAGTAGAAGAAAGAATAGAACTACAGAAATGTTGCAATTGGGAAGTTATAATTTTCTCAAAAGCCTTCGGAATAGCGGACAATTTGGAAATACCTCTATAGTTAGAGGCTTCTGATTTGTTACCTTGTGACGAAGCACTTTTCAAAGCTTCGCCCCAATGAAGGGGATATATATATATTCATTTCCTTGTTATTATTTCTAGTTTAATTAGTATTAAGTTCATGAAGTCATTATAAGTTTATTCTCTGACTTGTTGATAGTATTTTTATTAGTAGAACTAGTTCCCTTAGAGCATCTCTAAATCAGACCACCGCCAGTACACACACACATACATACACATACATCGGGCCACCAAAGAAATGAAACAAGCAATGCAACGGGACTTGCCCAAAAGTCGCCAGTTGCTACTGCGCAGTTTCTATTGCCGCCTATATACATATGTACGCATGTCACGCCATATATATATGTATGTTTCTATGCATATATGTATGCGCATGTTACGCCATATATATGTATGTAGCAATAGGAATTGCAACGGGACTTGCGAATGAAGACGACAGAGTTATTGCGCAGTTTCTTTTGTTCTAGAAACTTCTAGACGCCCAAGCTACGCATGCGTTACGGTAAATGCATCGATCGCGTCATCGCCAAAATGCGGTGGCAACTTTTGATTGGTCGCTGCCGACGTCAGCGACAAAATCAAAGGCCAAGGGCTGTCGAAAATTAAATCGACAGATCAGTTGAGCTAGGACCGAGCAACAGATAAGTTGAAAACATTAAAAGTGCAGTGCGTGGACAAACATATCGAGTGGAACTAAAGTGTCCCCTACAGCCAATATAATAATCTCAAAATACCTTTTTCGGTAATCCAGAAGACCACAGAGACGCCAAATTAAACAAAATCATCGGAAACAGAGCTAAACAAGGGTGTGTACAGCGGGTGAGTCCAATCAGTGGCCAACAGGGCTACCCCCCCCAGATTATTAGGTCAAGTGTGGTAAATCAATATCAGGTTAGATATAAGTAGTATTTAGGTCCGAGGGACATTAATAAACTTTATAATGTTTGACCCCGAATCTCAAAACCAGTCTTAATGATTTATCCTCAACATTCCATCCTGTCATTTTAGTTCCCTCTATTATCTAAATGTTTACGTACTGTACTTGCATGTAGTGTGTGTTTTGTAGTATTTGTATTTTATGTAGGGAGCCATGTAAATCATATTAATCTTAGTCAATGTCCGGGTGACACCCTAATTGACTAGGATAATATGATTTGTCTAGTGCTACCCGACTAGGAACTTTATCAGACCAATGTCCGGGTGACACCCTAGTTGATCTGATGAAGATTCTTGGGCCATTAATAGTTCGTACTTGTAGCGATTCGGGATAATTCCTATTTTATTTAAGCCAATGTCCGGGTAACACCCTAGTTGACTTAAATAATAGGAATTATCCAACGAGTCGCAACTGGATAATTCAAACAGGCCAAGGTCCGGGTGACACCCTACTTGACCTGGTTGAATTGCCTGGGCTAATCCCAACGTGTTTGTTTGTCAAGCCGATGTCCGGGTGACACCCTAGTCGGCTTGATACCCTTCCCTTGTGTTTGTTAATCGTTTAGTAGACGTCGATCCCCCTACTCCTTTCCCTTTTCCCTCCTCTGTTAGGTATAGTTAAAGCAATCACCGATTAGAGCAAGCCAACTATGGATATGGCTCTGCTCCCTTTCCTCCGTCATCAAGTCCGGGTTTCTTACATAAATTTTCTGTGTAGAAAAGGCCCTGGGGAGACTGGGAGATGTATCCCGGCCTGGAAAAACTTCCTTACAGATGGCGCCCGAGCAGGGACCCGCGACTTGATTGACATTATTATTTTTATACATTTTTATATATAAATAATTTCTTTATAAAGGATTTCATCTGTGTGGAATAAATACCCACCATAACCCAAATCATGCTAACCTATATGCCTAACAAAATTCCCTTTCAGCAATATAAAAGAAATTTTTGAAATAAATTAATTTTTTTTTTATTGTGTTTTAATATATGCATGCTGGCAAATCACAGAGTATCCCAAGTGCACCATAAGTCAATTACATTGTTCACATACCCCGCATGAAAGCCCCGCCAGCGAGAATTGAATTTAAAAAGTCAACGATAGATCTGTCTAATCACCGACATAGCTAAGTCACCCAGCAGAGTCAAGATAGAGTAACCAGTAGAATCATCGACAGAAAATTAGTTTTAAGCAAGCCAGCGATAGAACTAAGTACAAAACCATCGTCATAGCTAACATACTCAGCAGAGTCACGGTAGAGTACTTAGTATAATCAACCCCCAGGAATTTAGTTGTAAGTGAGTCAACGATAGAACTAAATACAAAATCATTGACATAGCTAATAGACTCAGCCGAGTCGTGATCAAATAGGCAGCAGAATCATCGACAGACAATTCATTTAGCAAGCACAGTTAGAATTTAAAATTTGGAGGCAAGTCAAAGAGAAACAGAAAAACGCGGCAGCGAAGCCCCGTTTCGAATTCATGCGATGGCACAGTCACAGCAAAGTATCATAGAAAAACCAAAATTCATATACCGCACATAGCAACCAAAGACTCTAGCATTTTTTTTGTCTCCTTCTCCCACACTGAATTTTTCTGATGAGGAACAGAAGGGGGGGGTCTCCTGCTTGGTTCCTATTGGTCGACTTCGCATCGCTATACACATTACCAATGTACAAAGCATAGCAGTAACGGCGAACATTAAAATAAAAGAAACTGCAATTAATAACTATAAGAATAATTGCAGCTTCTGGCACAAGCAGAGCAACTTCTATTTGGAGCAGATGGAAGTACAGGCATTGAACAAGAAGACCTCAAGGCAAGCAGTCAATCCTACTCCCGAGAGTCACCAGGAAGACGTCAACCAGAACAGTCGATCCTACTCCCGTCAAGGATTTATCAAGCAGACTTCAACGCAGGCAGTTCAAGGATACACAAGAGTCCTTAAATAAAATCAACAGTGAACAACAAGGATCAAAGTCAACAAGCAACCAAGGATATTCATCGCCAACCAGAATCAACAAGGATATCCAAAGTCAATCAAGGATCAACCAACGATATTCAAAGTCAACCAGGATTAACCAACGATATTCAAAGTCAACCAGGATTAACCAACGATACACAAAGTCAACCAGTCAATTGGCTTTGCCAATATCCACCCTTATATATTATTTAACAAACGTTTAACTTATTCCTAATTTACCGCCCTTTTTACATATGCTTAAATATAGTGAATTTATGGTTAAATCCCTTCCTCCCTGAACTATTTATATTAAATAAAATTAATAACTATATAAATATACCCCCATTTATCTTTTGCTGTATTCATATATACAGAATTCATACTCTACATTAATATACCGCATTAACCCTTCCACATAACTAATATTAATGCTATGTATATTCCATTACATGAATTATAAAACATCATATAGCAGTATATTATATATTATGTACATATATCTATATACATATATATATATTATTATTATATGTTCAAATTTAGCGCCAATACCTCCGTTCTCCGTTACATGCCAACATTCCCGCTCCCAATCCACCCACACATGCGTAAGCCCGCTCACTTTGATGTTGCCGACAACCGAAATGAAAGCCCTCGCCTCCCCCGCTGGTCTATACGCATGAGCCGACTCTCTAAGTCTCGTGCGTCGGTAGCTTACGCACTTGTACGTGTGTGTTCGCTGTTGCGGTTCCAATGTAACTCATTCTCAGTGATGTCATGCACTTGTTCTTATCCGTTTCTAATTACATATTACATATATTCGGCCTTTGCTTTAACCATTTCTCTTCAAACATATGTAATTATGTTTGTGTATATGTTTGCCAGTTTAAATCACGCGATTTACATGTTTGAATTTTGCTTTCGGTTCGATCGCACATTTCTTTTGTTTGCATGTGTTCGATCAAACCTCCAGGTTCGTTTATATTTTTGACTCAAACATATAAACGCGCGCATTGATGATATTTGAATTGTCATTTGGGCCAACGCTTATTTGAATTATTAGCTCTTTTACGACTTGAATTCATCTATATTTATATCTCGCTTGATACTCTGCCGCATTTGTTAGGTATATATATATATATATATTATATATTCCTCACAATGTCTTAAGATGATTGGTTGCGTTCGCTGAATTTATTCGCAAGAAACTTCTTGTGGTGGCAGTAGGTTCCTGTGTTTTGCGCGCAGCTTTTCTATGTAGAATATATATCGAGCCACGGGCGGGTATAATCTGCGCCATCATCGATAAAGAACAAGTTATGCCTGACTTTCGCATTACTTGGTGGTTCCAAGTCATCAGATTCTGGCATCCAGTACAAGCCGAGTACCTTTTCGGTTGCATTAATTTCGACCGCCTTGTTGGTTGTTATCTCGCTGCCTAGCGAGTGTAGAACCTCCTGAGAGTTTGATGACCAATTGCGTATGTGGAAGCCGCTTGCTGCATAAATGCTTTTAATTTGATCCGCAATGTTTGTGACTTTTGTGTCGCCGTCGTCGCTGTAGATAAGGTCATCCACGTAGTGGTAATCCTTTACCACTTGTGCTGCAAGTGGATACTGATTCTGAAAACGATCTGCATTTTTATCCCGGATGAAGTGCGCAATGCAAGGTGCGCAGTTGATTTCAACACGTACACACTAGGTTGGTGTACATCGGCATTTCGGTCAAACCAAACAAACCTTTGCATGCATGTCTGTTGGTCTCACTCGGATTTGGTGAAACATTTCGGCGATGTCACCGCAAATCGCCACTAGTCATACTCTAAAAGAGATGGGTAGATCCAGTAGCGAATTTAGAAGGTCTTGTCCACTGTGGATTAAGTCGTTGAGAGCCTTCTCTCCTGATTGGGCGGCTGCGTCCCATACAAGATGAAGTTTATTTGGCTTGTTGGGGTTTCTGGCGATAAAGGTTGGCAGATACCATATTAGTTTTTTTGGAGCTGTTGCCTCCTCCGAAGCCAGCTTGCGTGCATAACCCTTCTCGACGAGGTTATCCACTTCCTTCCGAAGGTTGGGCTGCCGTGAGAATTGTCTTTCGTAGCTGCTAGGTAGGGCGATGTCGGAGCCCTTCCAGATAAGGCCGACTTCATATCTGCCGTTCGTCAGAATGGCGGTCGATTTCAGATTCGGTAGTGCTTGAGCGTCCTCTTCTGATGATATTGTCTTTGGTGAGGTGACGTCTAATGAAAACGCTTGTTTATCATTAAACGTGCATTTTGCCATCATCGTAATTGCAGCCGCATACATGTAAATTGACGTGCCCTTCGTTGAGACTCTGTAAAGATCAGCTTTGGATGGTCCATCCCAAACGCGTCTTGGACGCTATTGGTTGTCGCCACTTTCCCTCTTTTATTATAAGGGGAATGGTGAGATTTCAGTTGTTTGCGCCAATTAGAATACTGGGGCGCACGTTGTCGTATGATGGGATAGGAATTCCCACAAAGTATGGGAATTGTTTGATGAGCGCACGCATATCGATTGACTGCACAGGTAGACTTACACTATCTACGCTGTGGACATCCTGCAAGGAGAATCGTCTGTCATTGTTAGGATTGGCAACAGTCATCCTCACGCACTCCGACGCATCGTCTCTGCGAATGATGTCGTCTGTCCATTTGAGACATAACGGTAGAAATTCGCCTTTTAAGCTGAGCTGCTTGTAGATCTTTTTCTCGAGGAGCGTTACTGATGAACCTTCATCTAGAAAGGCAAAAGTATTAGTTATTTGTTTATATTTATGATTTGAATTGGAACAACACGGAAATGGGTTTTACCCGAATCTCTGTGTGTATGAATGTGTTTGCCCTCCGGCTGATGTACAATTGGAGCCGTGGGTGGTTCGTTTGAGACGCGAGTTGCAACAGGTTGGAATGACTGCTGCTCATCTTGAATTAGTGGATGAAGTGTTCTTTTGCAGCTTCGGGTGCCGCACACCTTGTCCAGTTGGCTCTTGTTGCGGTGACGATTTAGACACTGATTGCACAGCCTGTGGTTCTGTATAATGGACTTCTTCTGTTGTAAAGACATCAACCTGAATTTTTTACAACTTTGCAGCTTGTGGTCCGTTCTGTCACAAGCGACGCATGTAGTTGTCTTCAAGTGCTTCTCTGGTACTTCTGTATGGTGATTAAGGCTTCCACTCTTCTTACGGTAGAGTGGTGAAGTTACCTCGGTTGCTGCTTCAGCTATGTTTAGTTGTGTGGGTAGTTTTTCCACTAGCTTTTGCACGAGCAGCAAATCATGTAGAATGTGTTCAGGCCGTCCAAAGCACATACGTAATGTCCGTATGATTTCAGGAACCATAGCTAGCTGAATCAACTTGCACTGAACCATTTCTCGTGCTTTGCCTTTTAGACTGGCCTGCAGTCGCATGAGATTTTCGGCGTCTGTATATCCGGCGTTCTCTGTACTTGTTTGAAAGCTGCTGCAGAAAAGTGGCCAGTGTTGCGTAACTACTTCGGGATTGCTTGGCGAGTTGCAATTTACGACGCGGTTGTTGTCGACATACCTGCGACAAGTGGGTGGTAGATTGGTTCTCCTTCCTTATGATTTTCTGACGCGTTCAACATGACCTTAGTCATCTTGTGGCTTAAAGTAGAGAGCCATGGCTACATCGGTATGTCGCTTGATTGAGGTTGTTCCCGAATGGCAACACGTGGTTGTTGTGTGCTTGTTGAGGTTAAATACATCGACTGCACATGGTTCACTGTAAGAGGTGACATAACGCCGAAGGAATGCCGTGTGTCACGTATCGCATTTTGAGTTGCCACCACATTTTTTGGCGAGTAAAGCTCAAAATTTTGTCCAGATCCTCCTGGCGCTTCACTAGATTCTGCTGGTGATGAGTCGGCTCGGGGAACACCTGCATGCTGCCTTTTGCGGCGGTCTGCATGGCGTTAGACAATATGGTGGTCACAGCTGCCGATGCCACGCTTACGCAGTCGCAGCTTCAGCTGTTGTCCAGTTCATCCTTCTTGGGCTTGACGCAGTGAAAATAATACCAGGACTGGCATCGACTGCACTGCACCATGCGGTCACTGTCCTTCTGATTGCATCTTTTGCAATGATACACTCCACTGGATAGGTCTTCGGCATGATTTCTTTTCCTTTCAGGTTATGTACCAATATGTTAATTGGTTATGTAAATACTGGGGTTAACCCGCTGGCTGATTATTTTGAATAAGTTTAGGGTTGTCCCCTGAAACGATTCTTAGAAATAATTTATATGAAATTCTAGAGTTAACCCAAGACAACTCTATTCATATTAATTTTAAAGAATTGTTGAGTTCAACGCCGTCCTTTGGGGTATGTATGTTCATTTTAGGTGTTGGCACAGCTTTAAAAATTATTATGTGCCTAAGTGGCTTCTATAGTCAAACTGATTTTAGATTGCATGGCAACATGCTATGAAACCCATAGAAGAACTCAAAGCGCAATATGTAATGGATAACTTCGCAGCGCGTAGGCTGGCGATATGTTAAACGCAATGAGAAGATAAATGCAAAAGGGAATACAACACAATGAGCTTTGAGAGTCAACCCTTTAGTGGCTGCTTAGGGCTGCTAATTTAAAATTTCGGCGGAAGAAGGCTGTAACTGCATTTATAGTTCTTCGATCGATGAAAGTTCGCTTCTAAGCGTGCTTAATTTAGTGAAACCTGTAAACTCTCCTGGTTCTGATGGAATATCAGGTTATGTATATAGTTCCTCTCCATAAAAACAATAAAAAATCGAAAGCATCTTAATTGTCTGATATTCCTAAAGCTTTTGGAAAATTAATCACTTCTCAACTGCAACGATTTCGTAGATATCTAATTTCATTATATCAACATGGGTTTGTCAAATGTACATCTGCTACCACTAACCTTTTAGAATTTACTTCATTAACGATCGAAGGATTTAGAAATGCAAGGCAAACTGATGTCATATATACTGATTTCAGTAAGGCTTTTGATTCTGTTAATCATACGCTCCTTCTTTATAAATTAAATAATATTGGCTTTCCAAGTCCTTCAATTAATTGGATTCGTGAATATCTGACAAATAGAACTCAGAGGGTTCTTTTTAAATCGTCATATTCCAGATCCATCCATGTTACTTAGGGGGTGCCTCAGGGTAGGCATTTGGGACCACTGCTGTTTACCCTTTTCATTAATGACCTTCCCTCTATTATAAGTTATTCTCGTGCTATTATGTACGCAGATGACGTTAAGCTTTGTTTTAGTTACAAAGACATTACCTCTTCTTGTCGCTTGCAATGCGAAGTACGTTCAAGTGGTCCAAGCGACACCAGGACAATGCCTGTTACGCGCGAACCCTATCAGACAGCATGCAAAAGACGAAATCGCGAGGACAACGGACGACAATTACAGTAATAATTAGAACTAACTACGAGCTAGATAGTTATGAATGAAAGTTTTTAGTTGAGAAATAGAAAGTTCTGAACCGATTACAGGATAAAGGCGATTGTAATCGGAACAAAGAACTCGTAAAGTTAGAGGGATATAATTTCTAGTTAGTCTACAAGGTACAGATAGATTACCCAGATTAAGTAAATTAGAGGAATCAATTTGTCCATTCACAAGCTTGTGAATAAACAAAGTACCCAGCATTACTCTACGGTTAAGTAACGACGAAAGATTAATAAGAAGAAGTCTATCAGAATACGAGGGTAGGTTGACATTTCTGTCCCAGTTTAAGCCACGAGGCGCAAAAATCAGAAATTGCTTCTGGACAGATTCAATTTTTATTTGGTGTGATTCATATTGAGGAGACCAAACGCATGATCCGTACTCCAGAATAGGACGGACCAGTGAAATAAAAAGGGTTTTAGTTGTGTAAGGATCATCGAATTCTTTCGACCATCGCTTGACAAAACCAAGAACACTCATGGCTTTACTGACTGTAATGGAAATGTGACGAGTGAAACTTAATTTGTGGTCCATGAGTACACCCAAATCATTCATCTCGTTCAGACGTTTTAAAGGAGTATTATTAAGATAATACGTAACTGATTGAAAGTTAGTTCTATGAAATGACATGACATTGCTTTTCGAAATGTTTAGATTTAATATGTTAATTTCACACCAGGTCTGCAAGCTATTCAGATCTGCCTGGAGCAAAAGGGGAGACTCTGAGTCTTTAAAACTAAGACAAAGTTTAACATCGTCAGCGTACATAAGGACACGAGAATGAGTTACTACTGAAGGTAGGTCGTTTATAAATAGGGTAAAAAGTAACGGTCCTAGATGGCTTCCTTGTGGCACCCCCGAGGTTACTTTGATGGTTTTCGAAAGAGAGGTTTTAAATAGAACTTTTTGAGTACGGTCAGTCAGATATTGGGAGATCCAACACAGCAAAAGGCTTGGAAGCCCAAGTTTGTTTAGTTTGTACAGAAGCAGTGAATGGTTTACAGAATCAAAGGCCTTACTGAAGTCGGTATAAACGACATCAGTTTGTAATGCATTCCTGAATCCATCGATCGCTAAAGAAGTAAACTCTAATAGGTTAGTGGTAGTAGATCTACGTTTCATGAACCCATGTTGAGTAGAAGAAAGAATAGAACTACAGAAATGTTGCAATTGGGAAGTTATAATTTTCTCAAAAGCCTTCGGAATAGCGGACAATTTGGAAATACCTCTATAGTTAGAGGCTTCTGATTTGTTACCTTGTGACGAAGCACTTTTCAAAGCTTCGCCCCAATGAAGGGGATATATATATATTCATTTCCTTGTTATTATTTCTAGTTTAATTAGTATTAAGTTCATGAAGTCATTATAAGTTTATTCTCTGACTTGTTGATAGTATTTTTATTAGTAGAACTAGTTCCCTTAGAGCATCTCTAAATCAGACCACCGCCAGTACACACACACATACATACACATACATCGGGCCACCAAAGAAATGAAACAAGCAATGCAACGGGACTTGCCCAAAAGTCGCCAGTTGCTACTGCGCAGTTTCTATTGCCGCCTATATACATATGTACGCATGTCACGCCATATATATATGTATGTTTCTATGCATATATGTATGCGCATGTTACGCCATATATATGTATGTAGCAATAGGAATTGCAACGGGACTTGCGAATGAAGACGACAGAGTTATTGCGCAGTTTCTTTTGTTCTAGAAACTTCTAGACGCCCAAGCTACGCATGCGTTACGGTAAATGCATCGATCGCGTCATCGCCAAAATGCGGTGGCAACTTTTGATTGGTCGCTGCCGACGTCAGCGACAAAATCAAAGGCCAAGGGCTGTCGAAAATTAAATCGACAGATCAGTTGAGCTAGGACCGAGCAACAGATAAGTTGAAAACATTAAAAGTGCAGTGCGTGGACAAACATATCGAGTGGAACTAAAGTGTCCCCTACAGCCAATATAATAATCTCAAAATACCTTTTTCGGTAATCCAGAAGACCACAGAGACGCCAAATTAAACAAAATCATCGGAAACAGAGCTAAACAAGGGTGTGTACAGCGGGTGAGTCCAATCAGTGGCCAACAGGGCTACCCCCCCCAGATTATTAGGTCAAGTGTGGTAAATCAATATCAGGTTAGATATAAGTAGTATTTAGGTCCGAGGGACATTAATAAACTTTATAATGTTTGACCCCGAATCTCAAAACCAGTCTTAATGATTTATCCTCAACATTCCATCCTGTCATTTTAGTTCCCTCTATTATCTAAATGTTTACGTACTGTACTTGCATGTAGTGTGTGTTTTGTAGTATTTGTATTTTATGTAGGGAGCCATGTAAATCATATTAATCTTAGTCAATGTCCGGGTGACACCCTAATTGACTAGGATAATATGATTTGTCTAGTGCTACCCGACTAGGAACTTTATCAGACCAATGTCCGGGTGACACCCTAGTTGATCTGATGAAGATTCTTGGGCCATTAATAGTTCGTACTTGTAGCGATTCGGGATAATTCCTATTTTATTTAAGCCAATGTCCGGGTAACACCCTAGTTGACTTAAATAATAGGAATTATCCAACGAGTCGCAACTGGATAATTCAAACAGGCCAAGGTCCGGGTGACACCCTACTTGACCTGGTTGAATTGCCTGGGCTAATCCCAACGTGTTTGTTTGTCAAGCCGATGTCCGGGTGACACCCTAGTCGGCTTGATACCCTTCCCTTGTGTTTGTTAATCGTTTAGTAGACGTCGATCCCCCTACTCCTTTCCCTTTTCCCTCCTCTGTTAGGTATAGTTAAAGCAATCACCGATTAGAGCAAGCCAACTATGGATATGGCTCTGCTCCCTTTCCTCCGTCATCAAGTCCGGGTTTCTTACATAAATTTTCTGTGTAGAAAAGGCCCTGGGGAGACTGGGAGATGTATCCCGGCCTGGAAAAACTTCCTTACAGATGGCGCCCGAGCAGGGACCCGCGACTTGATTGACATTATTATTTTTATACATTTTTATATATAAATAATTTCTTTATAAAGGATTTCATCTGTGTGGAATAAATACCCACCATAACCCAAATCATGCTAACCTATATGCCTAACAAAATTCCCTTTCAGCAATATAAAAGAAATTTTTGAAATAAATTAATTTTTTTTTTATTGTGTTTTAATATATGCATGCTGGCAAATCACAGAGTATCCCAAGTGCACCATAAGTCAATTACATTGTTCACATACCCCGCATGAAAGCCCCGCCAGCGAGAATTGAATTTAAAAAGTCAACGATAGATCTGTCTAATCACCGACATAGCTAAGTCACCCAGCAGAGTCAAGATAGAGTAACCAGTAGAATCATCGACAGAAAATTAGTTTTAAGCAAGCCAGCGATAGAACTAAGTACAAAACCATCGTCATAGCTAACATACTCAGCAGAGTCACGGTAGAGTACTTAGTATAATCAACCCCCAGGAATTTAGTTGTAAGTGAGTCAACGATAGAACTAAATACAAAATCATTGACATAGCTAATAGACTCAGCCGAGTCGTGATCAAATAGGCAGCAGAATCATCGACAGACAATTCATTTAGCAAGCACAGTTAGAATTTAAAATTTGGAGGCAAGTCAAAGAGAAACAGAAAAACGCGGCAGCGAAGCCCCGTTTCGAATTCATGCGATGGTACAGTCACAGCAAAGTATCATAGAAAAACCAAAATTCATATACCGCACATAGCAACCAAAGACTCTAGCATTTTTTTTGTCTCCTTCTCCCACACTGAATTTTTCTGATGAGGAACAGAAGGGGGGGTCTCCTGCTTGGTTCCTATTGGTCGACTTCGCATCGCTATACACATTACCAATGTACAAAGCATAGCAGTAACGGCGAACATTAAAATAAAAGAAACTGCAATTAATAACTATAAGAATAATTGCAGCTTCTGGCACAAGCAGAGCAACTTCTATTTGGAGCAGATGGAAGTACAGGCATTGAACAAGAAGACCTCAAGGCAAGCAGTCAATCCTACTCCCGAGAGTCACCAGGAAGACGTCAACCAGAACAGTCGATCCTACTCCCGTCAAGGATTTATCAAGCAGACTTCAACGCAGGCAGTTCAAGGATACACAAGAGTCCTTAAATAAAATCAACAGTGAACAACAAGGATCAAAGTCAACAAGCAACCAAGGATATTCATCGCCAACCAGAATCAACAAGGATATCCAAAGTCAATCAAGGATCAACCAACGATATTCAAAGTCAACCAGGATTAACCAACGATATTCAAAGTCAACCAGGATTAACCAACGATACACAAAGTCAACCAGGATCAATCAACGATATAACAAACCAGCCAAGAATACTTAGTCATCAGTCCTTAAGGACACCCCGAGTCAAGAAACCTACGCATAGTCAACAAGTTATCAAGGATACACAGGATATTTAACCAGTGGCAATATTTGTCATTTATTAAAATTAAACACCGCCTGTTTAATTAATTGTTCAATTTCAGCAACGTTCTATTTGGATACTCTAGCAACATGGGTGTCAAATGGATCACGTATCGCCGAAAAGCTGAACTAGAAAATTTCTTTACGGAATTTGGATTAACACAAGGCGGCACAGTGGAAGAAATGCGCAGCCGATTTTCCAGCTTTGCCTCCAGAGAAGACCATAAACCAGACGTGCTTGCACGCCTAGCAGAATTAGAAGCCCACTATGGACAGACGGCAACCATCGACAAGAGCCTGGATATTAAACCACGATCTCGTTCTGTATCTCCCGCAAGGTGCACAGAGCATGCAATCGAGATCGAGATACCCAGGAATCAGGACCTGGATAAAAGAGCTTCACCCGCACCTCTATGTCCACCACAAGCAACCACAGCAGGCATGGCAACTACATTACGAACCATGGAAAATCTCAGCCCATCGACCATAGCAGATAAAGTGTCCAAATGGGGCATTAGCTTCGATGGGACAACCGATCCACTTTATTTTCTGGAAAAATTGGAAACACGCGCAGCCACGTATCACATCCATACTGAGTCATTACCAAGAATGATGTCAATTATTTTATCCGGCCGAGCCGAAGGATGGTGGCAAACCAGCGGATTACTAGAATCATCCTGGCTGAGCTTCAAGCAAGGATTTCCGGAATTTTTCTTGCCACCCCGATACTTCGAAAAACTGGAGGATGCTATTCGAACCAGAAAACAACGCACAGATGAACCATTTAAACAATATTTGGTCGAGCTTCGTCTCATGATGCGAAGGGCCAATTATACCGGACCACAAGAATTGGAACGCATCTATGACAACCTACATCCCGAGTACCAGCTGTACACTCGTCGCAGGGATTTTCATGATTTAACCGAGCTAACACGGTTAATTGTCAACTATGAGGTCATACGAAGCCAAAGTTCCACAAGTTTTATAACTTCTTTTAATTCCCAGGTCAATATGTCCTCTGCCTCCGACAACCAGGTTCAACAATTCTTAGATGTACCCCGAGCTGAGCCACGCAAGAACAGGATTAACAACAAGTCCACCTATCAGCCTGGGGCTGGACGCCAAGCCAACAGATCTAACGTCTACCAACTGGCGGACACACGTGTAGATACTCAACGCGCCTGCAGGAATTGCAGTGAACATGGACATTTTGCCCACCAATGTACCAACCGACGCAGACTTTTCTGCTGGGAATGCGGAAGAAGAGGCATTCGAACTATCGAATGCTGCAAACGTTCGGGAAACGCCGAGCGCATTTGTTTGAACGGGGATCAAACAAAGGAAGCGCCAAGTCATCCCCAAGTATAAGCCGACTTCAATTTGCTGAAGGACGCCTGCTAGCATTAATACAAATCAATGGTCACGAGATACACGCAACGTTGGACACCGGAGCTACAAGAAGCTTCATCAGCCATTCTTTGGCACAACAGGTATCAGCCACAGAAGACTGGAAACAAATACGCGCCGCTATCAACTTAGCCGACGGATCTCGCAAGGAGATCACCCAAGCAATCGAAGCCGACGTGTGGTTAGGAATATCACACACCAAGTTACCATTGTTAATTCTACCAGGCATTATGGACCAGATCATTCTGGGTTCAGATTTCCTCCGTGGTATTGGTACCACAATCCAATGCGGAGAAAATTTCATCAGATTGGAACCTACTGCAACACAGTCCAATGGAGCATTCACCCGAGTTGATACTATCACAGAGTCTAGTATCAGGCCACCGATCAAGTCGACAATAATTACCAGACGTGACCCACAGCCCAAGTTAACCACAGATGACCCAACGGTCTACCAAAAGAACAAAAGCCCAACTGAGAGTTGGACCAGACGTGCAGCTCTACCTCCCCCATCGGACCATGCGATAAGGAACAACCCCTTCCGCAAACAAGTAGAAGGAAGCCGCTCACGTAAGTCAACGAAACTTAATCTAATAACCACAACACTGCCAGTGACCCCCGAAGATACTAAACCAAGTAAACCAGCAATGCATGAATCCCCATCCCCGATCGAAGACCCTAGCTCAACTCAACTTATAGAAGAATTTTTGGCACAAGAGCTGCCTAAATTCGACACTTTAAAAGGTGTCACCCACATAGCCGAGCATGTTATCACAATGAAGGACGACCGTCCCATTAAACAGAGATACTACCCCCGCAATCCAGCACAGCAGAAGATCATCAATGATACCGTAGACCAATTACTGCTGGAACGCCGCATAGAACCATCTAAAAGACCACACAGCGCCCCCATCGTATTAGTGGGTAAGAAAACTGGTGACATGCGCATGTATATAGATTTCAGGCAACTCAATGCCCAATCTATACGAGATGCCTACCCTCTACCCAGGATTAATCACATATTAGAAAACTTCGGCACGCGAAGTTCATCTCCACATTGGACCTCAAGAGCGGATACTGGCAAATCCCATTGGCCAGATCCAGTCGCGAATGCACAGCTTTCACAGTCCCCGGTCGTGGGCTGTTTCAATGGAAAGTTATGCCATTTGGACTACATTCAGCAGCCGCCACATTTCAACGTACCCTCGTCTGCGACAATGGAACGCAATTCACCAGTAAATCATTCAAAGAACTTTGCAACAGAGCTGGAGTAGAACTTCAGTACACCGCGCCGTATACCCCACGGCAGAACCCCACGGAAAGAGCGAATCGAACTATCAAGACGATGATAGCTCAATACCAAGGAGAAGACCAGAGCAATTGGGATCAACTACTCCCCGAATTCACATTAGCTATCAACTCAAGCGTATGTGATTCTACAGGATTCACCCCAGCCTTCCTAGTGTTGGGAAGAGAACCACGTATTCCTGGAGCATTGTACGATGAAGCTACCCCTGGTCTAGGAACACCGCCATGGTCACCCGAATCCCGAGCACAACGCATGGCCGACGTATTCAAATTGGCCCAGACCAACATGCAGCAGGCATCATTAGACCAAAGCCGGCACGATAACCTACGACGCCGAGAATGGAGACCAGCCGTTGGCGATCTGGTCTTACTTAGACAACACCATTTGTCTAAAGCCGCAGAAGGCTTTGCAGCCAAACTGGCTCCGAAGTTTGACGGGCCCTACAAAGTAATCAAGTTTATTTCCAGAAACATAGTCCGCCTACAAGAAGCCCATGGCAGACAACGACGCACAGCAAGCATAGATGACCTCAAACCATTGCAACAAACAGAGGCCCAGCAGACATCCCCATGAATCAGAAGAAGCCCATGGAAGACAACGACGCACAGCAAGCATAGATGACTTCAAACCATTGCAACCAACAGAGGCCCAGCAGACATCCCTATGAATCAGAAGAAGCTACCATACCAGAGATGAGTCAACTCACAGGGGCCACTTGATGGAGAGTGTGCTCTCCCAACGTCCCTGTTCCCCTAAGGGGGAATCTCTGCAACGTAACCCGAGGGCGCTTCGCGCCAACAGGCAAGAGTAATCATGAACAACGCTCATGGTTAATTTAAGTTAGCATGTAATTTTTATTTTTAAGATATTTTTCGCCCTTTGTAAACCACACTGATAGAGTAATAGGGTATCAACGATAGGGTATCACAAGTCAGAGTATTCAATGTATATTTTTCACAGCAGCATGGCAACGCCAATCTACAGCGTCGACGAAATCGTAGCCATCATCAGGCAGTTGGTGTCAACCTGGGAGGCGGAGTTCGCTAACCCTGAGTCGCAACGCGAGCCCACCCCACGGTTGGACCAACCCATGCAGCCCTCGTCGAGCGATCCTTCCGCACCTGTAGCCCTACACGAGCCCACTGAGGCAGAGACATACAACTGTTTCCAGCTAGTAGACGCCCCCGAGAGACCGACAATACAATCGGTACAGGTACTTGGGTTTCACCTCGAGCTAGCAGATCTTGCCTGCTTCGACCCAGGCAAATTCGCCAACTACAGAGGATGGAGTCCTTCACCTAAAGTTCAAGATCAAGCAAACGATGAGGACAGAGCAACGCCGCCTTACCCACCAAGATCCCCGGTGAACTCGCCAATGCAGTCTCCATCCCCAGACCCAAGGATGTTATCACCCTGTTACCGCTCTCCGTCGCCCTACAGTCCTCCAGGTGGAAGTCCGTCCCGCCATGCCATCGTCGATCCCGAGACGGGAGAAATCTGGGTACCACCGATTCCCGACATTCACATCAGCATGGAAGGTCACCCCGATACCTACGATCCAATGAGTGACCAAGAATCCGATGAGACCATTTCCGAGCCACCCAGTCCACTGGCACCTTACCCCGATTTTGAGGACATTTCGCCACCTTCCTCACCCGTCTTTCCGATAGTAGTGGATACCCCTGATTCACCCCCATGGAACGAGTCCGTAGTCAATTGGCAACCTGTACCAGAAGAATGGAGGACTAAACGAATAGCAGACATAGTCCCTGAAGAATTGATCACCGAAGTCCAGAAGCGAGGACGGCGGGATAAAGATACCCGATTTCTACATGAAGTAGCCGGGATGGTGTACAAGGTACACGTCAACCCATCACAGCGCGTCACCGTGTCATTTCTTCCTCCAGCCCACCCGAAGTAAAGGGGGGGTGTGACGAAGCACTTTTCAAAGCTTCGCCCCAATGAAGGGGATATATATATATTCATTTCCTTGTTATTATTTCTAGTTTAATTAGTATTAAGTTCATGAAGTCATTATAAGTTTATTCTCTGACTTGTTGATAGTATTTTTATTAGTAGAACTAGTTCCCTTAGAGCATCTCTAAATCAGACCACCGCCAGTACACACACACATACATACACATACATCGGGCCACCAAAGAAATGAAACAAGCAATGCAACGGGACTTGCCCAAAAGTCGCCAGTTGCTACTGCGCAGTTTCTATTGCCGCCTATATACATATGTACGCATGCCACGCCATATATATATGTATGTTTCTATGCATATATGTATGCGCATGTTACGCCATATATATGTATGTAGCAATAGGAATTGCAACGGGACTTGCGAATGAAGACGACAGAGTTATTGCGCAGTTTCTTTTGTTCTAGAAACTTCTAGACGCCCAAGCTACGCATGCGTTACGGTAAATGCATCGATCGCGTCATCGCCAAAATGCGGTGGCAACTTTTGATTGGTCGCTGCCGACGTCAGCGACAAAATCAAAGGCCAAGGGCTGTCGAAAATTAAATCGACAGATCAGTTGAGCTAGGACCGAGCAACAGATAAGTTGAAAACATTAAAAGTGCAGTGCGTGGACAAACATATCGAGTGGAACTAAAGTGTCCCCTACAGCCAATATAATAATCTCAAAATACCTTTTTCGGTAATCCAGAAGACCACAGAGACGCCAAATTAAACAAAATCATCGGAAACAGAGCTAAACAAGGGTGTGTACAGCGGGTGAGTCCAATCAGTGGCCAACAGGGCTACCCCCCCCCAGATTATTAGGTCAAGTGTGGTAAATCAATATCAGGTTAGATATAAGTAGTATTTAGGTCCGAGGGACATTAATAAACTTTATAATGTTTGACCCCGAATCTCAAAACCAGTCTTAATGATTTATCCTCAACATTCCATCCTGTCATTTTAGTTCCCTCTATTATCTAAATGTTTACGTACTGTACTTGCATGTAGTGTGTGTTTTGTAGTATTTGTATTTTATGTAGGGAGCCATGTAAATCATATTAATCTTAGTCAATGTCCGGGTGACACCCTAATTGACTAGGATAATATGATTTGTCTAGTGCTACCCGACTAGGAACTTTATCAGACCAATGTCCGGGTGACACCCTAGTTGATCTGATGAAGATTCTTGGGCCATTAATAGTTCGTACTTGTAGCGATTCGGGATAATTCCTATTTTATTTAAGCCAATGTCCGGGTAACACCCTAGTTGACTTAAATAATAGGAATTATCCAACGAGTCGCAACTGGATAATTCAAACAGGCCAAGGTCCGGGTGACACCCTACTTGACCTGGTTGAATTGCCTGGGCTAATCCCAACGTGTTTGTTTGTCAAGCCGATGTCCGGGTGACACCCTAGTCGGCTTGATACCCTTCCCTTGTGTTTGTTAATCGTTTAGTAGACGTCGATCCCCCTACTCCTTTCCCTTTTCCCTCCTCTGTTAGGTATAGTTAAAGCAATCACCGATTAGAGCAAGCCAACTATGGATATGGCTCTGCTCCCTTTCCTCCGTCATCAAGTCCGGGTTTCTTACATAAATTTTCTGTGTAGAAAAGGCCCTGGGGAGACTGGGAGATGTACCCCGGCCGGGAAAAACTTCCTTACAACCTTTTTTATGTAAAGGAATAATAAAAGTTTCCTTCCAAATAGTTGCGAAAGAGGAAGTTTCAACAGACAATTTAAATAATTTAAGAATTTGAGTAATTAGATTCTTAGCACAGAACCTGAGTACGCAACCAGGTATCCCATCAGGTCTTGGTGAGTACACGGGCTTAAATGTAGTGAACGTACTGAGAAGTGAGCTTTCATCGATCACAGGATTAAAGATGCAATTAGACCTATTCAACTGATAGGGATATGAAGAGTTGGCTCGATGCTCCATAGGGGAATAGGTTGTATTGAAAAAATCGGCAAACATATCGGCAATGGCCTGCTCATCGGTTGCTATATTGTCTTCAAAACGTAAAAAAGACGGGTGCACTGCTACCTTGCGTTTGGTATTAACAAAGTTATAAAATCGCTTAGGATCACGGGAAAACTGTAGTTTACAGCGCAAAATGTAATCTTTATAACATTGTGCATTAAGCACAGAGAAATTTGATCGAGCATCTAAGTAATGAGAAAAATCTGATGGCTGACCCGATTTTTTGTACTTCTTATAATATCTAGATTTAACATTTTTCAAGTTAAATAATTCCCGTGTAAACCATGGTGGCTTGTCAGACACTACATGGGCCACACATGGAACACAGGCATCGAAAAGTGAAAACATAGCATTATAGAAGAAACGAATGGCAGTATCCATATCTACACAGGAATACAGATAAGACCAGTCAGTAGCCAGAATTAGCTGATTGAACTTGAAACAATTAGCTTTACGAAAACAACGGATAGGAGGCGCCGACTTGGGACCTGCAATTAGTGACCGAACAGGAAGGTCAATAGTTAAGTCCAAAGTCGGATGAAAATTATCTTCGGGGATGACTAGGGGGTTAATACTCGAAACAACGCAGTCGGAAGACTGTAAAACAAATATAAGATCTAATGACCTACCGTATAAGTTACGGACTGGATTTACTTGGGTTAAAGATAACTCGAGGAGACCATCGACAAACGAATGTGACGGGAAGGGCAACAACAAGGAAGTCTCATCTGATGGAAACCATGAGATGTCGGGAAGATTAAAATTACCAAGAATAATTATTAAGTCTACATCGGGAAGTAACGAGGAGACAAAGCGAATAGCTTCTAGGTGGGTTGCGTAAACCAGCGAGTCAGATTTCGGTGGAATATACGAACAAGTTATGAAGACGGAATACGTCTTTAAAGTAATTTTGACACTGACAAATTCGATGTCAAGAGTCGCAGACGGCTGAACTAATTCAGAGGAGAGGGCAGAGTTGACAGCAATTAAAACTCCGCCACCATTTTTGGATGTTCTATCGCATCTATAAGTTGAAAAAATTGTGTAAACAACAGCGGCATCAGATATGACAGGCCTTAACCACGTTTCTGTAAATACCAGAATATGAAAATCGAATGATAGACTGTCTACGTAAAGTTTTGAAAGTTTAGATTTTAGTCCTCTAACAATAAAGGACAAAATTAGTTTTTTGACCCGCCTGGTACTGACGAGCCAGAAGATAGTAGAAGATTGTTTGGTGCTATAGGAAGACGAATCGGAGGCCGATTTTTCTTCTTCGTTGTATACTCCTTTATAATTAAATGTTCAGGCCAAAAATCTTTACGACAAATTTGGTCAAAAAGATTAGGCGGAACACTGATTTTAAATGACAAAATGTCACGAGAATAAGAAAATTTGAATTTTTTCACCGCAATGTTTGGCACTAAAATTTTTGCCCGGATATGGGCTAAGACATCATCTGATGTCGTATTGGGTGCTAATCTAGAAACAAATATTTGCCTTTTAGGTGGAATTGCAACTAGCGAGCTCGCTGAGCCACTCGCACCCACGGCCGCAGTTATTTGCACTGGGGCCGCGGAGACGGATGCCGCTTTACGTGCTCCTCTAGTTACAACTTTATTCGGAATATCCCTTGAAGAGGGTATTCGTTCGGACACATCCGAGATTACACTTGATATCGGATCAGTATGCGAGACACTATTAACAGGGGATATATCAATAGTTCCCGTAACTGGGGCCATCACTGGGCTCCTAAACGAAATCAGGCGCTGAGAGTTTGGTGTTGTAGAGTCGTTACTAATTGTCGGAACAGGTAGAAGTAGAGATGCCGGCGGATTAGGGGAGATATCCCGAGGGATAGTCTTCTTCCGCTTTGGTGATTCATTTAATAGTTTGTAACTATAAAACTGAGTTTCTAATGATAAAAACTCATCCCGAAGCTTCAGAAAACTAGCCGCCAGAGTTTTGACTCCTTCCCTAGTCCGCCTCATAAATACACGCATATCCATTTCCACGTCCCGACATGCTTCACAGCTCCATTTTAGGCGCCCACCGTTTCCAATGCTGTCTTTTACCCTGGCCGTGTAACCAGCACACTTAACGTGCATAATATTGTCACACAGCCAGGATAAAAGATAGTCATCTTGGAGCTTTTGAGGGTGGGGACATTTTTTGGAAGAGCAGACAACCATTATTAACAAATAAAAATGTATTTAAAACCAAAAAAAAAAAAAAAATTTAAAAGAGTGTTTTAAATTCTATAAACAAAGGTGTATACAAACCCAATTGTTTTATAAATAAAATAAAAATTTATTTAAAAGCAAAAAAAATATAAAAATTTAAAAGAGTATTTTAAATTCTATAAACAAAGGTGTATACAATCCAATTGTTACACAAGGGTTAATGTCTAACTATGCACCACAAAAAAGGAGACAGAAACACAACAACAAAGACGGTATACAAGCGCGAGAGTAAACGGTCGCGATCGCGAATAATAAAAACACAAGACAACAAGCACAAAACGAAACAACAACACAACTGTGAACGAAGAGCGCGAGTGCAAGCGAGAGAATTACCGCAAAACAAAAAATCAAAGTATGTATATGCAGAACACAAAAACAAAACTGTAAGTTTTGTTATTGAATAAAGCACAAATTGAAATATAACTTTGATTAAGTGTTTTAGAACAAATTTAAAACGATCGCGAGACAGTTTGAATTTAAGCAAACAATTTTTTTTTAATCTTAAGCGGAACTAAGCCGGGGATACAGAGAATCAAATTAAAAACGAGAGCGCAAAAAAAACACGTCCGACTTCGTTGAAGTGAAGAAAATATTTCGACAATTAAAACGCGCGTTATTGCTGTTTAAATACATCGCACATTTTATTTTGAGAACGAGTGAATGAATGATAACTTTTTAATGATAAAAGAGCGCAAGACGACCAATCATACGCGTAGTTTGCCCGATTTCAGAACCAGAACTTTTCTACGCACTCTTATCACCAACTGATTATCTTTTTGTAAAAAATTAAGTAGAAAAGGATTGCATAAAAGAATTATAGAAATGGTCACCATAATGAACGCCACACCGAACGAAAGCTGCAAGAGTAGCTTCTGCTTTTTGCTCTTCTTGATTTCAACTATGATCGCAACGACAGTTTAACCATCGAAACTTGCGTATCCTTCATATTTATAATATTTCAGTGCGGCTCTAGACACACACAAGCACCTGTATGACTAACGACAATGTCGGTGAGTATGGTCGAACTCCTGGCACTTGTGACATCGAACAATGTTGACGCATTTCTGAAAGGCTCGATATCAAATGTAGTCCAGTGAGGTTTTGCACTACTCGTATTTGAAACCTTTTTTGTAAATACTTAATCGATCATCTTGGGCCATTATTGAACATGTTTGTGTTTACCGACGATGCTCAACTTCGATTATCATTAAATGTTCATTCGTTTCCTTCTGTTTTGCAATCTCAACACCATTAAATGCTGTACCATAACCCTCTGCTATAGGCTTCGTTTTATTGCCAGTGACTACATAAGGATAAAGCTTATAACCTACCGTCGCCGTATATAAATACTCTCTACTTTACTTTTTGCTATGTTTTAAAAATCTCTGAGAAATTAATTCGAGGATATACAAGAAAAATGTTGTTCACATCCTTGTTGAATTCCGTATTAGATAAATTCACACACATTTACGAGCAAAGTACTGAGTAGTTGTTGGCCCTTTCAGGTTTTAACTCGGCCCCTATCCGGCCTCATATGAATAATTTATTGTTATAGCCGATCGCTTTGATAATTTGACTGTAATTAAAAAAAATAATTTAAAAAACAATTTAAATTTTTAGTTATCCCTGTAACACGCCTTGCCATGCTGCTTGCTTCAATATTTGACGACGTTTTCTTTGAGGAGCAAATTACTACAGCTGCTGTCTTCAAGCATCCTTTGTTTTTAGTATTCCATAATTGACCAACATCTTTTGGTATTTAATATTAATCTGTTAAAAAAAAAGAATCTAAAACAAGTATTCAATAGTGTAAAACGTTTTTATATATCTAAGAGTTATTCCTTCTTTGCTTCTCCACAAAAATAAAATATTACCAAAGTTACCGTTTCATAAGATTTAAAACTATCTTATAGATAACAGTATAAATTTTTTAAACACGCGTAATAGAATCGGATTGATTTGGAATTTAGAGTCGCGTACTGCGTCTTGCAAGGCAGCTGTGAATTTTAATGAATGGAGGGGACTAACACGATCGTCGTGATCAGCAGTTAAAATAAGTGTAGATGAATACTCCATTTCCAAACTTTCTGGTGTGCGTACATTATGTAGTGGTGAAAACTTATAAAGATTATCAAAATGATTCTTTTCCGATGGGTTACCATAATCCGAGCATCATGCGTGTCCTATTGTGAACTTGTAAAACCGTAGCATATCCATTACCCTGTCGATAAAAATAAGTATAAGTAATAGTATTCAGAAAAAATTATATATTGATTTTTTTGGGAACAGAATATAATAAATATTTTTCAATTAATTGTTTTTCATCTTCTTTATCTCAGGTAAAACTGAACGATCAACGACTTATTTTTTTATTTATAACCTACAAATAAAGTTTTTGTTATTTTTTATGCAACAGTAGTTGAACGATTATTTACTACAAAATCAAGACCAATGAGGAAGGCCCGAAAAGTAATAGTACTGTATGAAATCATTAGCAAAATCTATATTAACATCAAGTTTTTTTGAATTGTTGGTGTAATAGAATTGCCTAGTTAAATTCTTTACGTATGCTAGCATACCATTTCAGAAATATCGTGCCCGATTGCTTCCTTATTTTCTAATCTTGATATCTTGATCAGCTAGTATTTCGAAGTTCAAAACTACTTAGTTGAATGTAGTGGGGCAAAGCGTCTGGTAAGCCAAAACCAGAAATTGCTGTTATTCTACCGTAGAAATTTCTTCTGGACGTTGACGCGTACAATGCGAAGTACGTTCAAGTGGTCCAAGCGGCACCAGGACAATGCCTGTTACGCGCGAACCCTATCAGACAGCATGCAAAAGACGAAATTACGAGGACAACGGACGACAATTACAGTAATAATTAGAACTAACTACGAAGCTAGATAGTTATGAATGAAAGTTTTTAGTAGAGAAATAGAAAGTTCTGAACCGATTACAGGATAAAGGCGATTGTAATCGGAACAAAGAACTCGAAAGGGTTCATGTAAAGTATAGTTAGAAGTACAGCGAGTTAAAGTTAGAGGGATATAATTTCTAGTTAGTCTACAAGGTACAGATAGATTAACCAGATTAAGTAAATTAGAGGAATCAATTTGTCCATTCACAAGCTTGTGTATAAACAAAGTACCCAGCATTACTCTACGGTTAAGTAACGACGAAAGATTAATAAGAAGAAGTCTATCAGAATACGAGGGTAGGTTGACATTTCTGTCCCAGTTTAAGCCACGAAGCGCAAAAATCAGAAATTGCTTCTGGACAGATTCAATTTTTATTTGGTTTGATTCATATTGAGGAGACCAAACGCATGATACATACTCCAGAATAGGACGGACCAGTGAAATAAAAAGGGTTTTAGTTGTGTAAGGATCATCGAATTCTTTCGACCATCGCTTGACAAAACCAAGAACACTCATGGCTTTACTGACTGTAATGGAAATGTGACGAGTGAAACTTAATTTGTGGTCCATGACTACACCCAAATCATTCATCTCGTTCGGACGTTTTAAAGGAGTAGTACGAGGTTACATTGATGGTTTTCGAACTGAGGTTTTAAAGTAGAACTTCTATGAAATGACATGTCAATCTGCTTTTGGAAATGTTTAGATTTAATATTTTAATTCACACCAGGCCTGGAAGCCCAAGTTTGTTTAGATTTGTCCAGAAGCAGTGAATGGTTTACAGACTCAAAGTCTTTACTGAAGTCGGTACTAAACGACATAAGTTTGTAGTGCATTCCTGATCCATCGATCGCTAAATAAGGACACGCTAATGAGTTACTACTGTAGGTAGGTCTACGTTTCATGAACCCATGTTGGGTAGAAGAAAGAATAGAACTACGAAATGTTGCAACTGAGATAGTTATAATTTAAATCCGATGTCAATACTTGCAGATGGCTGAACTAATTCAGAAAGAAGCGCAGACTTGACGAGCAATTAAAACTCTCGCCACCATTTTTTGGATGTTCTATCGCATCTAAAAGTTGAAAAGGGTATGGGATAAACAGAAGCATCCAGATATGTCAGGCACTTAACATCGTTTCTGTAAATACCAGACACTATGAAAAGCGGATGATATCACTAGTCCCCGTAAACTGGGGCCATTTACATTTTAGGCCTCCTAAACGAATTCAGGTACGCTCAGAGTTTGGTGTTTTTTTTGAGTCCCGCCTGGAATTGTCGGAACAGGAAGATAGTAGAAGATTGTTTGGCGCTATCAGGAAGACGAATCCGGAGGCCGATAGTTTTCTTCTTCTTTGGTGATTCATTTAAGCGTTTGTAACTATAAAACTAAGTTCCTAATCATAAAAACTCATCCCGCATATCCATTTCCACGTCCCGACATGCTTCACAGCTCCATTTTAGGCCCCCACCGTTTCCAATGCTGTCTTTTACCCTGGCCGTGTAACCAGCACACTTAACGTGCATAATATTGTCACACAGCCAGCATAAAAGATAGTCATCTTGGAGCTTTTGAGGGTGGGGACATTTTTTGGAAGAGCAGACAACCATTATTAACAAATAAAAATGTATTTAAAACCAAAAAAAAAAAAAAATTTAAAAGGTGTTTTAAATTCTATAAACAAAGGGTATACAAACCATTGTTTTTAAATAAAATAAAAATTTATTTAAAAGCAAAAAAAAAAATAAAAATTTAAAAGAGTATTTTAAATTCTATAAACAAAGGTGTATACAAACCCAATTGTTACACAAGGGTTAATGTCTAACTATGCACCACAAAAAAGGAGACAGAAACACAACAACAAAGACGGTATACAAGCGCGAGAGTAAACGGTCGCGATCGCGAATAATAAAAACACAAGACAACAAGCACAAAACGAAACAACAACACAACTGTGAACGAAGTGCGCGAGTGCAAGCGAGAGAATTACCGCAAAACAAAAAATCAAAGTATGTATATGCAGAACACAAAAACAAAACTGTAAGTTTTGTTATTGAGTAAAGCACAAATTTAAATATAACTTTGATTAAGTGCTTTAGAACAAATTTAAAACGATCGCGAGACAGTTTGAATTTAAGCAAAAAAATTTTTTTTTAATCTTAAGCGGAACTAAGCCGGGGATACAGAGAATCAAATTAAAAACGAGAGCGCAAAAAAAACACGTCCGACTTCGTTGAAGTGAAGAAAATATTTCGACAATTAAAACGCGCGTTATTGCTGTTTAAATACATCGCACATTTTATTTTGAGAACGAGTGAATGAATGATAACTTTTTAATGATAAAAGAGCGCAAGACGACCAATCATACGCGTAGTTTGCCCGATTTCAGAACCAGGACTTTTCTACGCACTCTTATCACCAACTGATTATCTTTTTGTAAAAAATTAAGTAGAAAAGGATTGCATAAAAGAATTATAGAAATGGTCACCATAATGAACGCCACACCGAACGAAAGCTGCAAGAGTAGCTTCTGCTTTTTGCTCTTCTTGATTTCAACTATGATCGCAACGACAGTTTAACCATCGAAACTTGCGTATCCTTCATATTTATAATATTTCAGTGCGGCTCTAGACACACACAAGCACCTGTATGACTAACGACAATGTCGGTGAGTATGGTCGAACTCCTGGCACTTGTGACATCGAACAATGTTGACGCATTTCTGAAAGGCTCGATATCAAATGTAGTCCAGTGAGGTTTTGCACTACTCGTATTTGAAACCTTTTTTGTAAATACTTAATCGATCATCTTGGGCCATTATTGAACATGTTTGTGTTTACCGACGATGCTCAACTTCGATTATCATTAAATGTTCATTCGTTTCCTTCTGTTTTGCAATCTCAACACCATTAAATGCTGTACCATAACCCTCTGCTATAGGCTTCGTTTTATTGCCAGTGACTACATAAGGATAAAGCTTATAACCTACCGTCGCCGTATATAAATACTCTCTACTTTACTTTTTGCTATGTTTTAAAAATCTCTGAGAAATTAATTCGAGGATATACAAGAAAAATGTTGTTCACATCCTTGTTGAATTCCGTATTAGATAAATTCACACACATTTACGAGCAAAGTACTGAGTAGTTGTTGGCCCTTTCAGGTTTTAACTCGGCCCCTGTCCGGCCTCATATGAATAATTTATTGTTATAGCCGATCGCTTTGATAATTTGACTGTAATTAAAAAAAAAAATTTAAAAAAACAATTTAAATTTTTAGTTATCCCTGTAACACGCCTTGCCATGCTGCTTGCTTCAATATTTGACGACGTTTTCTTTGAGGAGCAAATTACTATAGCTGCTGTCTTCAAGCATCCTTTGTTTTTAGTATTCCATCGTGCTGTCGGAAAATAATTGACCAACATCTTTTGGTATTTAATATTAATCTGTTAAAAAAAAAGAATCTAAAACAAGTATTCAATAGTGTAAAACGTTTTTATATATCTAAGAGTTATTCCTTCTTTGCTTCTCCACAAAAATAAAATATTACCAAAGTTACCGTTTCATAAGATTTAAAACTATCTTATAGATTAACAGTATAAATATGAAAATCTTTTAAAAGAAAAGTAAAAATATCTGTGGCCTCTTCAATCCAATAATAGAATCGGATTGATTTGGAATTTAGAGTCGCGTACTGCGTCTTGCAAGGCAGCTGTGAATTTTAATGAATGGAGGGGACTAACACGATCGTCGTGATCAGCAGTTAAAATAAGTGTAGATGAATACTCCATTTCCAAACTTTCTGGTGTGCGTACATTATGTAGTGGTGAAAACTTATAAAGATTATCAAAATGATTCTTTTCCGATGGGTTACCATAATCCGAGCATCATGCGTGTCCTATTGTGAACTTGTAAAACCGTAGCATATCCATTACCCTGTCGATAAAAATAAGTATAAGTAATAGTATTCAGAAAAAATTATATATTGATTTTTTTGGGAACAGAATATAATAAATATTTTTCAATTAATTGTTTTTCATCTTCTTTATCTCAGGTAAAACTGAACGATCAACGACTTATTTTTTTTATTTATAACCTACAAATAAAGTTTTTGTTATTTTTTATGCAACAGTAGTTGAACGATTATTTACTACAAAATCAAGACCAATGAGGAAGGCCCGAAAAGTAATAGTACTGTATGAAATCATTAGCAAAATCTATATTAACATCAAGTTTTTTTGAATTGTTGGTGTAATAGAATTGCCTAGTTAAATTCTTTACGTATGCTAGCATACCATTTCAGAAATATCGTGCCCGATTGCTTCCTTATTTTCTAATCTTGATATCTTGATCAGCTAGTATTTCGAAGTTCAAAACTACTTAGTTGAATGTAGTGGGGCAAAGCGTCTGGTAAGCCAAAACCAGAAATTGCTGTTATTCTACCGTAGAAATTTCTTCTGGACGTTGACGCGTACAATGCGAAGTACGTTCAAGTGGTCCAAGCGGCACCAGGACAATGCCTGTTACGCGCGAACCCTATCAGACAGCATGCAAAAGACGAAATTACGAGGACAACGGATGACAATTACAGTAATAATTAGAACTACGAAGCTACATAGTTATGAATGAAAGTTTTTAGTAGAGAAATAGAAAGTTCTGAACCGATTACAGGATAAAGGCGATTGTAATCGGAACAAAGAACTCGAAAGGGTTCATGTAAAGTATAGTTAGAAGTACAGCGAGTTAAAGTTAGAGGAATATAATTTCTAGTTAGTCTACAAGGTACAGATAGATTAACCAGATTAAGTAAATTAGAGGAATCAATTTGTCCATTCACAAGCTTGTGTATAAACAAAGTACCCAGCATTACTCTACGGTTAAGTAACGACAAAAGATTAATAAGAAGAAGTCTATCAGAATACGAGGGTAGGTTGACATTTCTGTCCCAGTTTAAGCCACGAAGCGCAAAAATCAGAAATTGCTTCTGGACAGATTCAATTTTTATTTGGTTTGATTCATATTGAGGAGACCAAACGCATGATACATACTCCAGAATAGGACGGACCAGTGAAATAAAAATTGTTTTAGTTGTGTAAGGATCATCGAATTCTTTCGACCATCGCTTGACAAAACCAAGAACACTCATGGCTTTACTGAATGTAATGGAAATGTGACGAGTGAAACTTAATTTGTGGTCCATGACTACACCCAAATCATTCATCTCGTTCGGACGTTTTAAAGGAGTATTATTAAGATAATACGTAACTGATTGAAAGTTAGTTCTATGAAATGACATGACATTGCTTTTCGAAATGTTTAGATTTAATATGTTAATTTCACACCAGGTCTGCAAGCTATTCAGATCTGCCTGGAGCAAAAGGGGAGACTCTGAGTCTTTAAAACTAAGACAAAGTTTAACATCGTCAGCGTACATAAGGACACGAGAATGAGTTACTACTGAAGGTAGGTCGTTTATAAATAGGGTAAAAAGTAACGGTCCTAGATGGCTAGCTTGTGGCACCCCCGATGTTACTTTGATGGTTTTCGAAAGAGAGGTTTTAAATAGAACTTTTTGAGTACGGTCAGTCAGATATTGGGAGATCCAACACAGCAAAAGGCTTGGAAGCCCAAGTTTGTTTAGTTTGTACAGAAGCAGTGAATGGTTTACAGAATCAAAGGCCTTACTGAAGTCGGTATAAATGACATCAGTTTGTAATGCATTCCTGAATTCATCGATCGCTAAAGAAGTAAACTCTAATAGGTTAGTGGTAGTAGATCTACGTTTCATGAACCCCTGTTGGGTAGAAGAAAGAATAGAACTACAGAAATGTTGCAATTGGGAAGTTATAATTTTCTCAAAAGCCTTCGGAATAGCGGACAATTTGGAAATACCTCTATAGTTAGAGGCTTCTGATTTGTTACCTTTTTTATGTAAAGGAATAATAAAAGTTTCCTTTCAAATAGTTGGGAAAGAGGAAGTTTTAACAGACAATTTAAATAATTTAAGAATTTGAGTAATTAGATTCTCAGCACAGAACCTGAGTACGCAACCAGGTATCCCATCAGGTCCTGGTGAGTACACGGGCTTAAATGTAGTGAACGTACTGAGAAGTGAGCTTTCATCGATCACAGGATTAAAGATGCAATTAGACCTATTCAACTGATAGGGATATGAAGAGTTGGCTCGATGCTCCATAGGGGAATAGGTTGTATTGAAAAAATCGGCAAACATATCGGCAATGGCCTGCTCATCGGTTGCTATATTGTCTTCAAAACGTAAAAAAGACGGGTGCACTGCTACCTTGCGTTTGGTATTAACAAAGTTATAAAATCGCTTAGGATCACGGGAAAACTGTAGTTTACAGCGCAAAATGTAATCTTTATAACATTGTGCATTAAGCACAGAGAAATTTGATCGAGCAACTAAGTAATGAGAAAAATCTGATGGCTGACCCGATTTTTTGTACTTCTTATAATATCTAGATTTAACATTTTTCAAGTTAAATAATTCCCGTGTAAACCATGGTGGCTTGTCAGACACTACATGGGCCACACATGGAACACATGCATCGAAAAGTGAAAACATAGCATTATAGAAGAAACGAATGGCAGTATCCATATCTACACAGGAATACAGATAAGACCAGTCAGTAGCAAGAATTAGCTGATTGAGCTTGAAAAAATTAGCTTTACGAAAACAACGGATACGAGGCACCGACTTGGTACCTGCAATTAGTGACCGAACAGGAAGGTCAATAGTTAAGTCCAAAGTCGGATGAAAATTATCTTCGGGGATGACTAGGGGGTTAATCCTCGAAACAACGCAGTCGGAAGACTGTAAAACAAATATAAGATCTAATGACCTACCGTATAAGTTACGAACTGGATTTACTTGGGTTAAAGATAACTCGAGGAGACCATCGACAAAGGAATGTGACGGGAAGGGTAACAACAAGGAAGACTCATCTGATGGAAACCATGAGATGTCGGGAAGATTAAAATCACCAAGAACAAATATTAAGTCTACATCGGAAAGTAACGAGGAGACAAAGCGAATAGCTTCTAGGTGGGTTGCGTAAACCAGCGAGTCAGATTTCGGTGGAATATACGAACAAGTTATGAAGACGGAATACGTCTTTAAAGTAATTTTGACACTGACAAATTCGATGTCAAGAGTCGCAGACGGCTGAACTAATTCAGAGGAGAGGGCAGAGTTGACAGCAATTAAAACTCCGCCACCATTTTTGGATGTTCTATCGCATCTATAAGTTGAAAAAATTGTGTAAACAACAGCGGCATCAGATATGTCAGGCCTTAACCACGTTTCTGTAAATACCAGAATATGAAAATCGAATGTTAGACTGTCTACGTAAAGTTTTGAAAGTTTAGATTTTAGTCCTCTAACAATAAAGGACAAAATTAGTTTTTTGACCCGCCTGGTACTGACGAGCCAGAAGATAGTAGAAGATTGTTTGGTGCTATAGGAAGACGAATCGGAGGCCGATTTTTCTTCTTCGTTGTATACTCCTTTATAATTAAATGTTCAGGCCAAAAATCTTTACGACAAATTTGGTCAAAAAGATTAGGCGGAACACTGATTTTAAATGACGAAATGTCACGAGAATAAGAAAATTTGAATTTTTTCACCGCAATGTTTGGCACTAAAATTTTTGCCCGGATATGGGCTAAGACATCATCTGATGTCGTATTGGGTGCTAATCTAGAAACAAATATTTGCCTTTTAGGTGGAACTGCAACAAGCGAATTCGCTGTGCCACTCGCAACCGTGGCTTTAGTAATTTGCACTGGGGCCGCGGAGACGGATGACGCTTTACGTGCTCCTCTAGTTACAACTTTATTCGGAATATCCCTTGAAGAGGGTATTCGTTCGGACACATCGGAGATTACACTTGATATCGCATCAGTATGCGAGACACTATTAACAGGGAATATATCAATAGTTCCCGTAACTGGGGCCATCAATGGGCTCCTAAGCGAAATCAGGCGCTGAGAGTTTGGTGTTGTGGAGTCGTTACTTATAGTCGGAACAGGTAGAAGTAGAGATGCCCGCGGATCAGGGAAGAAATCCCGAGGTATAGTCTAGAAGTACAAAAAATCGGGTCAGCCATCAGATTTTTCTCATTACTTAGTTGCTCGATCAAATTTCTCTGTGCTTAATGCACAATGTTATAAAGATTACATTTTGCGCTGTAAACTACAGTTTTCCCGTGATCCTAAGCGATTTTATAACTTTGTTAATACCAAACGCAAGGTAGCAGTGCACCCGTCTTTTTTACGTTTTGAAGACAATATAGCAACCGATGAGCAGGCCATTGCCGATATGTTTGCCGATTTTTTCAATACAACCTATTCCCCTATGGAGCATCGAGCCAACTCTTCATATCCCTATCAGTTGAATAGGTCTAATTGCATCTTTAATCCTGTGATCGATGAAAGCTCACTTCTCAGTACGTTCACTACACTTAAGCCCGTGTACTCACCAGGACCTGATGGGATACCTGGTTGCGTACTCAGGTTTTGTGCTAAGAATCTAATTACTCAAATTCTTAAATTATTTAAATTGTCTGTTGAAACTTCCTCTTTCCCAACTATTTGAAAGGAAACTTTTATTATTCCTTTACATAAAAAAGGTAACAAATCAGAAGCCTCTAACTATAGAGGTATTTCCAAATTGTCCGCTATTCCGAAGGCTTTTGAGAAAATTATAACTTCCCAATTGCAACATTTCTGTAGTTCTATTCTTTCTTCTACCCAACAGGGGTTCATGAAACGTAGATCTACTACCACTAACCTATTAGAGTTTACTTCTTTAGCGATCGATGGATTCAGGAATGCATTACAAACTGATGTCATTTATACCGACTTTAGTAAGGCCTTTGATTCTGTAAACCATTCACTGCTTCTGTACAAACTAAACAAACTTGGGCTTCCAAGCCTTTTGCTGTGTTGGATTTTCCAATAACTGACTGACCGTACTCAAAAAGTTCTTTTTAAAAACTCTCTTTCGAAAACCAGGAAAGTAACCTCAAGGGTGCCACAAGGTAGCCATCTAGGACCGTTACTTTTTACCCTATTTAAAAATGATCTACCTTCAGTAGTAACTCATGCTCGTGTCCTTATGTACGCTGACGACGTTTTTAAGACTCAGACTCTCCCCTTCTGCTCCAAGCAGATCTGAATAACTTGCATACTTGGTGTGAAATTAACATATTGAATTAAAACGTTTCGAAATGCAATGTCATGTCATTTTATAGAACTAGCTTTCAATCATGGACCACAAATTAAGTTTCACTCGTCACATTTCCATTACAGTCAGTAAAGCCATGAGTGTTCTTGGTTTTGTCAAGCGATGGTCGAAAGAATTCGATGATCCTTACACAACTAAAACCCTTTTTATTTCACTGGTCCGTCCTATTCTGGAGTACGGATCATGCATTTGGTCTCCTCAATATGAATCACACCAAATAAAAATTGAATCTGTCCAGAAGCAATTTCTGATTTTTGCGCTTCGTGGCTTAAACTGGGACAGAAATGTCAACCTACCCTCGTATTCTGATAGACTTCTTCTTATTAATCTTTCGTCGTTACTTAACCGTAGAGTAATGCTGGGTACTTTGTTTATTCACAAGCTTGTGAATGGACAAATTGATTCCTCTAATTTACTTAATCTGGTTAATCTATCTGTACCTTGTAGACTAACTAGAAATTATATTCCTCTAACTTTAACTCGCTGTACTTCTAACTATACTTTAAATGAACCCTATCGAGTTCTTTGTTCCGATTACAATCGCCTTTATCCTGTAATCGGTTCAGAACTTTCTATTTCTCAACTAAAAACTTTCATTCATAACTATCTAGCTCGTAGTTAGTTCTAATTATTACTGTAATTGTCGTCCGTTGTCCTCGCGATTTCGTCTTTTGCATGCTGTCTGATAGGGTTCGCGCGTAACAGGCATTGTCCTGGTGTCGTTTGGACCACTTGAACGTACTTCGCATTGTAAGCGTCAACGTCCAGACAAGTCCAGGTAATACCCTAGTCGAAGCTATATTAAATATATGTGAACATGGAACCACTGTAATGTCGTTTTGTGTAATGTATCTCTCGCATTGACGGGATACCTGGTTGCGTACTCAGGTCTTGTGCTGAGAATTTGATTACTCAAATTCTAAAGTTTTTTAATTCTCGGTAGGCGTGCGCATACAATAAATGACGTACCTTCAGTAGTAACTCATTCTTGTGTGCTCAAGTACGCTGACGATGTTAAACCTTATATTATTTTTAAAGACTCAGGCTCTCCAATTCCGGTCCAAGCAGATCTTAACTTCCAGACTTGGTGAGGAACTAACTTATTAAATTTCAATGTTTCAAAATGTAATGTTACGTCATTTCATAGATACACCTTCCAATCGGTTACATATTATCTGAATAAAAAAAAAAAAAATTAAGCTTTTACTGTTGACGGGTTTTCCTGGTGCTCCTGCATCATTTCTTTCTCGATTTTAAAGTCTTGACGGTAACTAAAAAAATTGTCCAGTAGATTGGTGTTCAATTACTAACGTAGTGCTTTTTGTTTAGTTGGACATATTAATGCAAAAAAAACGCATTAAACTTTTTCTTTAGAATAACAATAATACTTTTACAGCCGTGTTGTTGTTTTTGGTAATCTTTGATTTTGCAGTTTGGAAAAAAAAAAATACAATTATATGTCCATCAGCGGGAAACAGTTTAAAACAAAGGGAACTGATAATTAAAATTAGGGTATTTATGAGGCAGACCAGAGATAAGTTAAAGAAACTATTATCAGAGTTCAACAGCTATAAGCTATAATGAGTCTCCAAAGTGTAACAAAACCAGTATGCGGAATCTGTTCCTGAATCTGTGTTACTGTCTACAACCAATCCTTCGCAGCTCATGTCGTTCACCACCGCCGTTCCCCAAGGCGATCGTACAGATGAGGCCATTTCCGTTTCTCCTGGAAATGAAATTTCTATAAAGAATGATGAATCTGCAGTTTCCGAGCAACTACCAAATTCTATGGTTATTGCCAATAGTTTTCAGTTGTAGGTACACAATTACTTACCACCGAAGTACATATATTCGTCTCTAGGCTTAATCCCCAACATTCGTCGGATGATGTCTTAGGTTACATTAAGACAAAAGTTCAAGCATTCAAAATAGCGGAGGAAAATATGATATTGCATGTTAACTGTTTTCCGTGACTTTAATTTACCGGAAATAGCATGGTCCTCTACTGATGAATCTGCTCTGTTGTTTCCTTATATTTCACATTGCTTTTTTGATGGCATTTTTTAATTATCTTTGACTTAGACAAATTTTGTCCGTAACAAGAATGATAGATCCTTGGATCTGATAATTAAGTTAGATTCCACCAATTGTGCACTTTCTAGAATAACCTTTCCTGTCCACCCTGAAGATAGTTTTCATCCTACTTTGGAGTTAACTATTGATCTTCCGTATCCTGTACCGACTGTTGGTGTCCGTCCTGCGGTTAAATCCGTAGCCTTATTTTCGTAAGGCTATTTTTATTAAGCCAAGTGAGCTCATTTTAACGATTTATAAAGTTGTTCAGACATGAACCAAACTATTTCTCTCTTTTATAATATTCTTGGTCGTTTTTTGATGGTGATCCCAGTGTCTGCCCATAGACCGCCCTGCCGGAGAAATGTGAAATCGAGATGGTATAAAATATACAAGAAATCGGGCCGAGCTTCAGACTATGCCCGTTACGTAGTCGCTTGAACAAAGTTTTTGACGCGTAGTATGCAATGCTATAAGGATTACCTTCAGCGTTATAAATTAGAATTTACCAGTAACCCTAAACTTTATATAAATTTTATAGCTTTGTTAATTCTAAACGCAAGATATCAGTCTATCCATCCTGATTATCTCTTAAAAACAATATAGTGAATTCTGATCAAGCCATCGCTGACTTCTTTTGCAGACTTTTTCACAGCTACTTATTTCTCAACGGAATATCGATCAAACATATTTATCTTTATCAGGTAAACAGCTCTGTTGAGTTCAACGCCGTCCCTTAGGCAGAGTTTTCAGCAGTTCAACACCAGTTTGATTTCCATAAATGTATATCATATTGGTTTTGGTTTTATTGACGTAGATTTCCCTCGGAGTTCCGCGCCGGTTGCAAAAGTTTCGAATGCTCATAATGCAAGATGCGTTATCCAGGGAGCATGCTAGTTCCAAATGGACTACCCTTATGGTTAGCCAGGTAAAGATAACGACCCATCTTTTTCACCGTCGACATCCCACCGTTACTAGAAGAGGGCCAAAGTGGTAGATGACTCTTATTTTGTTGATACACGTCTCGTGGGACGTGTGGTGCATTTCCTGATGATACCAATTGACTATAAGCCGAGTTACGTGGTGCCCATGGGGTAGCACTATTTGATTTTGGCTACATAGAATCTCTGCTCGTCCCCTTGTGCGCAGCAGTTGGTTTTCATCTAGGCAGATATTTAAGCATATAAGTTTGGAATTTATTTTTATAGTTTTACCTTTTACTAAATTGCAGACTCCTGATTCAAATTCAGACATCTGCACATGTTGTAACGATCCTTTTTGGTCCTTACTTGCGGCAGAACCGGATTTCAGGTGTAGGGGTACGACACAACGAATTTATATTGTGCGCTGGTAAAATGAGAAGATACAGTTGTTCTTTCTTTAACAATACGTTATAATTTTATTGGCAATTTGATTGGTGGATGTTGGTATGGCCAGAGAGCATCTGCACGGGCTATTGACTTTGTAGTTGTGGCTATTGTGGAATCCCCACTGCACCGCTGGCACTCATGAAAACTTATCGACGGATTGTGTTTGGCTGTGGCAGGTATTCCTACTGTCAGGATGACTCCTGGTCTTGTCTAGCTACACCTGTCGCCTGCTACGCTCCAAATATTCTGCTAGGAATGCTCCTAGTCTTTTCCCACTATGCCAGGAATACTCCTGGTCTTCCTAAACTGTGCTAGGAATACTCCTAGTCTTCCCTGCCTGTGCCAGGAATACTCCTGGTCTTCCTTAACTGTGCTAGGAATACTCCTAGTCTTCACTTAAACTGCTAGGAATACCTCCTAGTCTTCAATGTTTTGCTAGGAATAGCTCCTAGTCTTTTATATACTGCTAGGAATAGCTCCTAGTCTTTTATATATTGCTAGGAATAACTCCTAGTCTTTTACGAGCCGCTAGGAATAGCTCCTAGTCTTGTGATCTGCTAGGACTGGCTCATAGTTATTAATACACTGCTAGGGATATCTCCTAGTTTTCCTACTTGCCACCAAACACGAATCCGCCTTTAAACGTTCACTAGTAGCCAGGATACGGATGGATATTCACTTTTACTTCGTCACATATGTTTCACTTTCTTGGCCTCGCTTATTTACTTCTCTTGTTGAATATTCACTTGTAAATACTTCACTTGCACCTTGCTGGTCCAAGTGATTCTTCGTTTGTTTCCTTCGCTTTCCAACTGAATGGGATTATGTACCGTTGCCAGTGCTTTTCCGCGCGCCAATATTTGCCGCCCAATACTTTCCATCTCTTTCTCTTATCATCGGTCTTCTTGGCCGCTCGTGCCATGCATCTCTCGTGGTGAAATGCAATCGCTGCTCTCTGGCTTTGCCAATATCCACCCTTATATATTATTTAACAAACGTTTAACTTATTCCTAATTTCCCGCCCTTTTTACATATGCTTAAATATAGTGAATTTATGGTTAAATCCCTTCCTCCCTGAACTATTTATATTAAATAAAATTAATAACTATATAAATATACCCCCATTTATCTTTTGCTGTATTCATATATACAGAATTCATACTCTACATTAATATACCGCATTAACCCTTCCACATAACTAATATTAATGTTATGTATATTCCATTACATGAATTATAAAACATCATATAGCAGTATATTATATATTATGTACATATATCTATATACATATATATATTATTATTATATGTTCAAATTTAGCGCCAATACCTCCAGCGCCTCTCAAACCTCTGCTTTGGACATGTTACATACCGCCTCTCCCGTTCTCCGTTACATGCCAACATTCCCGCTCCCAATCCACCCACACATGCGTAAGCCCGCTCACTTTGATGTTGCCGACAACCGAAATGGAAGCCCTCGCCTCAACCGCTGGTCTATACGCATGAGCCGACTCTCTAAGTCTCGTGCGTCGGTAGCTTACGCACTTGTACGTGTGTGTTCGCTGTTGCGGTTCCAATGTAACTCATTCTCAGTGATGTCATGCACTTGTTCTTATCCGTTTCTAATTACATATTACATATATTCGGCCTTTGCTTTATCCATTTCCCTTCAAACATATGTAATTATGTTTGTGTATATGTTTGCCAGTTTAAATCACCCGATTTACATGTTTGAATTTTGCTTTCGGTTCGATCGCACATTTCTTTTGTTTGCATGTGTTCGATCGAACCTCCAGGTTCGTTTATATTTTTGACTCAAACATATAAACGCGCGCATTGATGATATTTGAATTGTCATTTGGGCCAACGCTTATTTGAATTATTAGCTCTTTTACGACTTGAATTCATCTATATTTATATCTTGCTTGATACTCTGCCGCATTTGTTAGGTATATATATATATATATTATATATTCCTCACAATGTCTTAAGATGATTAGCTGCGTTCGCTGAATTAATTCGTAAGAAACTTCTTGTGGTGGCAGTAGGTTCCTGTGTTTTGCGCGCAGCTTTTCTATGTAGAATATATATCGAGCCACGGGCGGGTATAATCTGCGCCAGTCGAAAAAATAGTCTGCGTTGCTTATTGTTTTCTGCGACGAGTTGTCGATAAAGAACAAGTTATGCCTGACTTTCGCATTACTTGGTGGTTCCAAGTCATCAGATTCTGGCATCCAGTACAAGCCGAGTACCTTTTCGGTTGCATTAATTTCGACCGCCTTGTTGGTTGTTATCTCGCTGCCTAGCGAGTGTAGAACCTCCTGAGAGTTTGATGACCAATTGCGTATGTGGAAGCCGCCTGCTGCATAAATGCTTTTAATTTGATCCGCAATGTTTGTGACTTTTGTGTCGCCGTCGTCGCTGTAGATAAGGTCATCCACGTAGTGGTAATCCTTTACCACTTGTGCTGCAAGTGGATACTGATTCTGAAAACGATCTGCATTTTTATCCCGGATGAAGTGCGCAATGCAAGGTGCGCAGTTGATTTCAACACGTACACACTAGGTTGGTGTACATCGGCATTTCGGTCAAACCAAACAAACCTTTGCATGCATGTCTGTTGGTCTCACTCGGATTTGGTGAAACATTTCTGCGATGTCACCGCAAATCGCCACTAGTCATACTCTAAAAGAGATGGGTAGATCCAGTAGCGAATTTAGAAGGTCTTGTCCACTGTGGATTAAGTCGTTGAGAGCCTTCTCTCCTGATTGGGCGGCTGCGTCCCATACAAGATGAAGTTTATTTGGCTTGTTGGGGTTTCTGGCGATAAAGGTTGGCAGATACCATATTAGTTTTTTTTGGAGCTGCTGCCTCCTCCGAAGCCAGCTTGCGTGCATAACCCTTCTCGACGAGGTTATCCACTTCCTTCCGAAGGTTGGGCTGCCGTGAGAATTGTCTTTCGTAGCTGCTAGGTAGGGCGATGTCGGAGCCCTTCCAGATAAGGCCGACTTCATATCTGCCGTTCGTCAGAATGGCGGTCGATTTCAGATTCGGTAGTGCTTGAGCGTCCTCTTCTGATGATATTGTCTTTGGTGAGGTGACGTCTAATGAAAACGCTTGTTTATCATCAAACGTGCATTTTGCCATCATCGTAATTGCAGCCGCATACATGTAAATTGACGTGCCCTTCGTTGAGACTCTGTAAAGATCAGCTTTGGATGGTCCATCCCAAACGCGTCTTGGACGCTATTGGTTGTCGCCACTTTCCCTCTTTTATTATAAGGGGAATGGTGAGATTCCAGTTGTTTGCGCCAATTAGAATACTGGGGCGCACGTTGTCGTATGATGCGATAGGAATTCCCACAAAGTATGGGAATTGTTTGATGAGCGCACGCATATCGATTGACTGCACAGGTAGACTTACACTATCTACGCTGTGGACATCCTGCAAGGAGAATCGTCTGTCATTGTTAGGATTGGCAACAGTCATCCTCACGCACTCCGACGCATCGTCTCTGCGAATGATGTCGTCTGTCCATTTGAGACATAACGGTAGAAATTCGCCTTTTAAGCTGAGCTGCTTGTAGATCTTTTTCTCGAGGAGCGTTACTGATGAACCTTCATCTAGAAAGGCAAAAGTATTAGTTATTTGTTTATATTTATGATTTGAATTGGAACAACACGGAAATGGGTTTCACCCGAATCTCTGTCTGTATGAATGTGTTTGCCCTCCGGTTGATGTACAATTCTGCTCATCTTGAACTAGTGGATGAAGTGTTCTTTTGCAGCTTCGGGTGCCGCACACCTTGTCCAGTTGCCAGTTGTTGCGGTGAGGATTTAGACACTGATTGCACAGCCTGTGGTTTTGTATAATGGACTTCTTCTGTTGTAAAGACATCAACCTGAATTTTTTACAACTTTGCAGCTTGTGGTCCGTTCTGTCACAAGCGACGCATGTAGTTGTCTTCAAGTGCTTCTCTGTTACTTCTGTATGGTGATTAAGGCTTCCACTCTTCTTACGGTAGAGTGGTGATGTTACCTCGGTTGCTGCTTCAGCTATGTTTAGTTGTGTGGGTAGTTTTTCCACTAGCTTTTGCACGAGCAGCAAATCATGTAGAATGTGTTCAGGCCGTCCGAAGCACATACGTAATGTTCGTAGGATTTCAGGGACCATACATGGCAGATGCAACTTGCACTGAACCATTTCTCGTGCTTTGCCGTTTAGGCTTGCAGTCGCATGAGATTTTTGGCGTCTGTATATCCGGCGTTCTCTGTACTTGGTTGAAAGCTGCTGCAGAAAAGTGCCCAGTGTTGCGGGTTGCCGTCGAAGAAGGGTAACTACTTCGGGATTGCTTGGCGAGTTGCAATTTACGACGCGGTTGTTGTCGACATACCGGAGACATGTGGGTGGTAGTTTGGTTCTCCTTCCTTATGATTTTCTGGCGCGTTCAACATGACCATAGTCATCTTGTGGCTTAAAGTAGAGAGCCATGGCTACATCGGTATGTCGCTTGATTAAGGTTGTTCCCGAATGGCAACACGTGGTTGTTGTGTGCCTGTTGAGGTTAAATACGTCGACTGCACATGGTTCACTGTAGTAGGTGACATAACGCCGAAGGAATGCCATGTGTCGCGTATCGCATTTTGAGTTGCCAGACAATATGGTGGTGACAGCTGCCGATGCCACGCTTACGCAGTCGCAGCTTCAGCTGTTGTCCAGTTTATCCTTCTTGGCCTTGACGCAGTGAAAATGATACCAGGACTGGCATCGACTGCACTGCACCATGCGGTCACTGTCCTTCTGATTGCATCTCTTGCAATGATACACTCCACTGGATAGGTCTTCGGCATGATTTCTTTTCCTTTCAGGTTATGTACCAATATGTTAATTGGTTATGTAATTACTGGGGTTAACCCGCTGGCTGATTATTTTGAATAAGTTTAGGGTTGTCCCCTGAAACGATTCTTACAAATAATTTATATGAAATCCTAGAGTTAACCCAAGACAACTCTATTCATATTAATTTTAATGAAATGTTGAGTTCAACGCCGTCCCTTGGGCAGAGTTTTTAGCAGTCCAACACCAGTTTGATTTCCATATATGTATTTCACTTATTTTTCTTCAGAATAATTTGATTTTAATTATATTTAAATTATTACACGTGGTCGATTATATATGTACAGTTGTTTGGGTGTAGGTATTTTAGATTTATAGGTGTGTATGATGATTTTAGGTGTTGGCACAGCTTTAAAAATTATTATGTGCCTAAGTGGCTTCTATAGTCAAACTGATTTTAGATTGCATGGCAACATGCTATGAAACCCATAGAAGAACTCAAAGCGCAATATGTAATGGATAACTTCCCAGCGCGTAGGCTGGCGATATGTTAAACGCAATGAGAAGATAAATGCAAGAGGAAATACAACACAATGAGCTTTGAGAGTCAACCCTGTAAGGAAGTTTTTCCAGGCCGGGGTACATCTCCCAGTCTCCTCAGGGCCTTTCCTACACAGAAAATTTATGTAAGAAACCCGGACTTGATGACGGAGGAAATGGAGCATAGCCATATCCAGAGTTGGCTTGCTCTAATCGGTGATTGCTTTAACTATACCTAACACAGGAGGGAAAAGGGAAAGGAGTAGGGTGATCGACGTCTACTAAACGATTAACAAACACAAGGGAAGGGTATCAAGCCGACTAGGGTGTCACCCGGACATCGACTTGAGAAACAAACACGTTGGGATTAGCCCAGGCAATTCAACCAGGTCAAGTAGGGTGTCACCCGGATATTGGCTTAAATAAAATAGGAATTATCCCGAATCGCTACAAGTACGAACTACTAATGGCCCAAGAATCTTCATCAGATCAACTAGGGTGTCACCCGGACATTGGTCTGATAAAGTTGTTAGTCGGGTAGCACTAGACAAATCATATTATCCTAGTCAATTAGGGTGTCACCCGGACATTGACTAAGATTAATATGATTTACATGGCTCCCTACATAAAATACAAATACTACAAAACACACACTACATGCAAGTACAGTACGTAAACATTTAGATAATAGAGGGAACTAAAGTGACAGGATGTAACGTTGAGGATAAATCATTAAGACTGGTTTTGAGATTCGGGGTCAAACATTATAAAGTTTATTAATGTCCCTCGGACCTAAATACTACTTATATCTAACCTGCTCTTGATTTACCACACTTGACCTAATAAGCTGGGGGGGTAGCCCTGTTGGCCACTGGTTGGACTCACCCGCTGTACACACCCTTGCTTAGCTCTGTATCTGATGACTTCGTTTAACTTGGTGTCTCTGCAGTCTTCTGGATTACTTTGTTGTTGATTCTTGTTACTTGGTGATTATCGTCTTGGCCGTTGAGGACACTTTGCTTCCACTCTATATATTTTATTTACGCACTGCACTTTTACTGCTTCCGACTTATCTCTTGCTCGGTCCTAGCTCAACTGATCTGTCGATTTAATTTTCGACAGCCCTTGGCCTTTGATTTTGTCGGTGACGTCGGCAGCGACCAATCAAAAGTTGCCACCGAATTTTGGCGATGACGCGGTCGATGCATTTACCGTAACGCATGCGTAGCTTGGGCGTCTAGAAGATTCTAGAACAAAAGAAACTGCGCAATAGCTCTGTCGTCTTCATTCGCAAGTCCCGTTGCAATTCCTATTGCTACATACATATATATATGGCGTGACATGCGTATATATGTATGCATAGAAACATACATATATATATGGCGTGATATGCGTATATATGTATGTAAGCGAGAATGGAAACTGCGCAGTAGCAATTGGCGACTTTTTGGGTTAGTCCCGTTGCATTTCTTGGTTTCTGTCTTTGGTGGCCCGATGTAGGTGTATGTGTGTGTGTGTGTATTGGCGGTGGTCTGATTTAGAGATGCTCTAAGGGAACTAGTTCCTATGAAAATACTAACAAGTCAGAGTATAAACTTATAATTAATTTATAGGACTTATTATATATATATGTACATTGTGGCGAAGTACCCAAAATTATACTTCGTA
>JAEIGI010000094.1:0-154139 GCA_018903615.1 Drosophila neocordata
ACCCATATCGACATCCAAATCGATATCCATATCGATATCTGCATCGGTATCCATATCGATATCCCTGCATCGATATCCCATATCGATATCCATATCGATATCTATATCGATAACCATATCGATATCCATATCGATATCCATCTCGATATCCAAATCGATATCCATCTCCATATCCATATCGGGTTCCATATCTATATCCATAGAGATATATACATGGATATCCATATCGATTACTCTATCGATATTCATATCTATATACATAACTATCCATATCAATATCGACATCGAAATCTATATCGATATCCATATCGATATCCATATCAACATCCATATCGATATCCAAATCGATACCCATATCGACATCCAAATCGATATCCATATCGATATCTGCATCGATATCCATATCGATATACATATCGATATCCATATCGATACACATATCGATACACATATCGATATCCATATCGGTCCATATCGAAATCCACATTGATATCCATATCGATATACACATTGATATCCATATCGATATCCATATCGATATCCATATCAATATCCATATCGATATCCAAATCGATACCCATATCGATATCCATATCGATATTCATATCCATATGTTATCCATATCGATATCCAAATCGATATCCATATCGATATCCATATCGATATCCATATCGATATCCATATCGATATCCATATCGATATCCATTGCGATATCCATATCGATATCCATATCGATACCCATATCGATATCCATATCGATATCCATATCGATATCCATATCAATATCCATATCGATATCCATATCGATATCCATATCGATATCCATATCGATATCCATATCGATATCCATATCGATATCCATATCGATATCCATATCGATATCCATATCGATATCCATATCGATATCCATATCAATATCCATATCGATATCCATATCGATATCCATATCGATATCCATATCGATATCCATATCGAAATCCATATGGATATCCATATCGATATCCATATCGATATCCATATCGATATCCATATCGATATCCATATCGATATCTATATCGATATCCATATCGATATCCATATCGATATCCATATCAATATCCATATCGATATCCATATCGATATCCATATCGATATCCATATCGATATCCAAATCGATATCCATATGGATATCCATATCGATGTCCATATCGATATCCATATCGATATCCATATCGATATCCATATCGATATCCATATCGATATCTACATCGATATCCAAATCGATATCGATATCCCTATCGATATTGATATCCATATCGATATCCATATACATATCGATATCCATATCGATATTCATAGCGATATCCATATCTATCCATATCGATATCCATATCGATCCATATCGATATCCATATCGATCCATATCGATATCCATATCGATCCATATCGATATCCATGTCGATATCCATATCGATATCCATATCGATATCCATATCGATATTCATAGCGATATCCATATCTATCCATATCGATATCCAAATCCATATCGATATCCATATCGACATCCCAATCGATATTCATAGCGATATCCATATCTATCCATATCGATAGCCATATCCATATCCATATCGATATCCATATCGATAAACATATCGATATCCATATCGATATCCATATCGATATCCATATCGATATCCATATCGATATTCATAGCGATATACATATCTATCCATATCGATATCCATATCCATAACCATATCCATATCGATATCCATATCCATATCGATATCCATATCCATATCGATATCCATGTCGATATCCATATCGATATCCATATCGATATCCATATCGATATCCATGTTGATATCCATATCGATGTCGACATCGATATCCATATCGATATCCACATCGATATCCAAATCGATGTCCACATTGATATACATATAGATATGCATATCGCTATCTATATCAAAATCCACTTCGAAATCCACATCGATATCCATATCGATACCCATATCGATATCCATATCGATATTCATAGCGATATCCATATCGGTATCCATATGGATATCCATATCCATATCGATAGCCATATCGATATCCATATCGATATCCATATCGATATCCATATCGATATCCATATCGATATCCATATCGATATCCATATCGATATCCATGTTGATATCCATATCGATGTCGACATCGATATCCATATCGATATCCATATCGATATCCATATCGATATCCATATCGATATCCATATCGATATCCATATCGATATCCATATCGATATCCATATCGCTATATATATCGAAATCCACTTCGAAATCCATCGATATCCATATCGATAACCATATCGATATCCATATCGATATTCATAGCGATATCCATATCGGTATCCATATGGATATCCATATCCATATCGATAGCCATATCGATATCCATATCGATATCCATATCGATATCCATATCGATATCCATATCGATATCCATGTCGATTATCCATATCGATATCGATATCGATATCCATATCGATATCCATATCGATATCCATATCGATATCCATATCGATATCCATATCGATATCCATATCGATATCCATATCGATATCCATATCGATATCCATATCGATATCCATATCGTATATCCATATAAATCACTTCGATATCCATATCGATATCCATATCGATATCCATATCGATATCCATATCGATATTCATAGCGATATCCATATCGGTATCCATATGGATATCCATATCCATATCGATAGCCATATCGATATCCATATCGATATCCATATCGATATCCATATCGATATCCATATCGATATCCATATCGATATCCATATCGATATCGACATCGATATCCATATCGATATCCATATCGATATCCATATCGATATCCATGTTGATATCCATATCGATGTCGACATCGATATCCATATCGATATCCATATCGATATCCAAATCGATATCCACATTGATATCCATATAGATATGCATATCGCTATCTATATCAAATATCCACTTCGAAATCCATATCGATATCCATATCGATATCCATATCGATATCCATATCGATATCCATATCGATATCCATATCGATATATATATCGATATCCATATCGGTATCCATATGGATATCCATATCGATTACTATATCGATATCCATATCGATAATCCCATCGATATACATAAGATTATCCATAACATTATCCATATTGGCATCCATATCGATATCCATATCGATATTCATAGCGATATCCATATCGGTATCCATATGGATATCCAAATCGATATCCATCTCCATATCCATATCGGGTTCCATATCGATATCCATAGAGATATATACATGGATATCCATATCGATATACTCTATCGATATTCATATCTATATACATATCGATTATACAAATCGATATCCATATCTATATCCATATAGATGTCCATATAGATATCCATAAAGATATCCATATAGATATCCATATCGTTATCCATATAGATATACATATAGATATGCATATCGCTATCCATATCAATATCGGCATCGAAATCTATATCGATATCGATATCCATATCGATATCCATATCGATATCCATATCGATATCCATATCGATATCCATATCGATATCCATATCGATATCCATATCGATATCCATATCGATATCTGCATCGATATCCATATCGATATACATAATCGATATCCATATCGATATCCATATCGATATCCATATCGATATCCATATCGATATCCATATCGATATCCATATCGATATCCATATCGATATCCATATCGATATCCATATCGATATCCATATCGATATCCATATCGATATCCATATCGATATCCATATCGATATCCATATCGGTATCCATATGGATATCCACATCGATTACTATATCGATTACCATATCGATAATCCCATCGATATACATAAGATTATCCAAATCGACATCCATAACATTATCCAAATTGGCATCCATATCGATATCTATATCGATAAACATAGCGATATCCATATCGATATCCATATTGATATCCAAATCGATATCGATCTCCATATCCATATCGGGTTCCATATCGATATCCATAGAGATATATACATGGATATCCACTATCGATATCCATATCTATATACATATCGATTATACAAATCGATATCCATATCGATATCCATATAGTTATCCATATCGATATCCATAAATATATCCATATAGATATCCATATCGTTATCCAAATAGATAAACATATAGATATGCATATCCATATCGATATCAATATCGATATCGATATCCATATCGATATCCATATCGATATCCATATCGATATCCATATCGATATCCATATCGATATCCATATCGATATCTATATCGATATCTATATCGATATCCATATCGATATCCATATCGATATCCATATCGATATCCACATATCGATATCCATATCGATATCCATATCGATATCCATATCGATATCCATATCGATATCCATATCGATATCCATATCGATATCCATATCGATATCCATATCGATATCCATATCGATATCCAAATCGATATCCATATCGATATCCATATCGATATCCATATCGATATCCATATCGATATCCATATCGATATCCATATCGATATCCATATCGATATCCATATCGATATCCATATCGATATCCATATCGATATCCATATCGATATCCATATCGATATCCATATCGATATCCATATCGATATCCATATCGATATCCATATCGATATCCATATCGATATCCATATCGATATCCATATCGATATCCATATCGATATACATATCGATATCCATATCGATATCCATATCGATATCCATATCGATATCCATATCGATATCCATATCGATATCCATATCGATATCCATATCGATATCCATATCGATATCCATATCGATATCCATATCGATATCCATATCGATATCCATATCGATATCCATATCGATATCCATATCGATATCCATATCGATATCCATATCGATATCCATATCGATATCCATATCGATATCCATATCGATATATTCATATCGATATCCATATCGATATCCATATCGATATCCATATCGATATCCATATCGATATCCATATCGATATCCATATCGATATCCATATCGATATCCATATCGATATCCATATCGATATCCATATCGATATCCATATCGATATCCATATCGATATCCATATCGATATCCATATCGATATCCATATCGATATCCATATCGATATCCATATCGATATCCATATCGATATCCATATCGATATCCATATCGATATCCATATCGATATCCATATCGATATCCATATCGATATCGATATCCATATCGATATCCATATCGATATCCATATCGATATCCATATCGATATCCATATCGATATCCATATCGATATCCATATCGATATCCATATCGATATCCATATCGATATCCATATCGATATCCATATCGATATCCATATCGATATCCATATCGATATCCATATCGATATCCATATCGATATCCATATCGATATCCATATCGATATCCATATCGATATCCATATCGATATCCATATCGATATCCATATCGATATCCATATCGATATACATATCGATATCCATATCGATGTCCATATCGATATCCATATCGATATCCATATCGATATCCATATCGATATCCATATCGATATCCATATCGATATCCATATCGATATATCCATATCGATATCCATATCGATATCCATATCGATATCCATATCGATATCCATATCGATATCCATATCGATATCCATATCGATATCCATATCGATATCCATATCGATATCCATATCGATATCCATATCGATATCCATATCGATATCCATATCGATATCCATATCGATATCCATATCGATATCCATATCGATATCCATATCGATATCCATATCGATATCCATATCGATATCCATATCGATATCCATATCGATATCCATATCGATATCCATATCGATATCCATATCGATATCCATATCGATATCCATATCGATATCCATATCGATATCCATATCGATATCCATATCGATATCCATATCGATATCCATATCGATATCCATATCGATATCCATATCGATATCCATATCGATATCCATATCGATATCCATATCGATATCCATATCGATATCCATATCGATATCCATATCGATATCCATATCGATATCCATATCGATATCCATATCGATATCCATATCGATATCCATATCGATATCCATATCGATATCCATATCGATATCCATATCGATATCCATATCGATATCCATATCGATATCCATATCGATATCCATATCGATATCCATATCGATATCCATATCGATATCCATATCGATATCCATATCGATATCCATATCGATATCCATATCGATATCTGCATCGATATCCATATCGATATACATAAACGATATCGATATACATATCGATATCCATATCGATATCCATATCGATGTCCACATTGATATCCATATAGATATACATATATCCATATCGATATCCATATCGATATCCATATCGGTATCCATATGGATATCCACATCGATTTCTATATCGATTACCATATCGATAATCCCATCGATATACATAAGATTATCCAAATCGACATCCATAACAATATCCAAATTGGCATCCATATCGATATCTATATCGATAAACATAGCGATATCCATATCGACATCCAAATCGATATCCATATCGATATCCATATCGATATCTGCATCGATATCCATATCGATATACATACTCGATATCCATATCGATATCCATATCGGTATCCATATGGATATCCACATCGATTACTATATCGATTACCATATCGATAATCCCATCGATATACATAAGATTATCCAAATCGACATCCATAACAATATCCAAATTGGCATCCATATCGATATCTATATCGATAAACATAGCGATATCCATATCGATATCCATTTTGATATCCAAATCGATATCGATCTCCATATCCATATCGGGTTCCATATCGATATCCATAGAGATATATACATGGATATCCATATCGATTACTCTATCGATATTCATATCTATATACATAACATTATACAAATCGATATCCATATCTATATCCATATAGTTGTCCATATAGATATCCATAAATATATCCATATAGATATCCATATCGTTATCCAAATAGATAAACATATAGATATGCATATCCCTATCCATATCAATATCGACATCGAAATCTATATCGATATCCATATCGATATCCATATCAATATCCATATCGATATCCAAATCGATACCCATATCGACATCCAAATCGATATCCATATCGATATCTGCATCGATATCCATATCGATATCCATATCGATATCCATATCGATATCCATATCGATATCCATATCGATATCCATATCGATATCCATATCGATATCCATATCGATATCCATATCGATATCCATATCGATATCCATATCCATATCGATATCCATATCGATATCCATATCGATATCCATATCGATATCCATATCGATATCCATATCGATATCCATATCGATATCCATATCGATATCCATATCGATATCCATATCGATATCCATATCGATATCCATATCGATATCCATATCGATATCCATCGATATCCATATCGATATCCATATCGATATCCATATCGATATCCATATCGATATCCATATCGATATCCATATCGATATCCATATCGATATCCATATCGATATCCATATCGATATCCATATCGATATCCATATCGATATCCATATCGATATCCATATCGATATCCATATCGATATCCATATCGATATCCATATCGATATCCATATCGATATCCATATCGATATCCATATCGATATCCATATCGATATCCATATCGATATCCATATCGATCGATATCCATATCGATATCCATATCGATATCCATATCGATATCCATATCGATATCCATATCGATATCCATATCGATATCCATATCGATATCCATATCGATATCCATATCGATATCCATATCGATATCCATATCGATATCCATATCGATATCCATATCGATATCCATATCGATATCCATATCGATATCCATATCGATATCCATATCGATATCCATATCGATATCCATATCGATATCCATATCGATATCCATATCGATATCCATATCGATATCCATATCGATATCCATATCGATATCTATATCGATATCCATATCGATATCCATATCGATATCCATATCGATATCCATATCGATATCCATATCGATATCCATATCGATCCATATCGATACCATATCGATCCATATCGATATCGATATCCATATCGATATCCATATCGATATCCATATCGATATCCATATCGATATCCATATCGATATCCATATCGATATCCATATCGATATTCATAGCGATATCCATATCGATATCCATATCGACATCCCAATCGATATTCATATCGATATTCATATCGATATCCATATCGATATCCATATCGACATCCATATCGATATCCATATCGATATCCATATCGATATCCATATCGATATCCATATCGATATCCATATCGATATCCATATCGATATCCATATCGGTATCCATATCGATATCCATATCGATATCCATATCGATATCCATATCGGTATCCATATCGATATCCATATCGATATCCATATCGATATCCATATCCGTATCCATATCGATATCCATATCCATATCGATATCCATGTCGATATCCATATCGATATCCATATCGATATCCATGTTGATATCCATATCGATATCGACATCGATATCCATATCGATATCCATATCGATATCCAAATCGATATCCACATTGATATTGATATCCATATCGATATCCATATCGCTATCTATATCAATATCCAATATCGATATCCACATCGATATCCATATCGATATCCATATCGATATCCATATCGATATTCATAGCGATATCCATATCGGTATCCATATGGATATCCATATCCATATCGATATCCATATCGATATCCATATCGATATCCATATCGATATCCATATCGATATCCATATCGATATCCATATCGATATCCATATCGATGTCGACATCGATATCCATATCGATATCCATATCGATATCCAAATCGATATCCACATTGATATTCATATAGATATACATATAGATATGCATATCGCTATCTATATGGTGATCCATATCGATATACATATAGATATCCATATCGATATCCATATCAATATCCATATCGATATCCATATCGATATTCATATCGATATCCATATCGATATCCATATCGAAATCCATATGGATATCCATATCGATATCCATATCGATATCCATATCGATATCCATATCGATATCCATATCGATATCCATATCGATATCCATATCGATATCCATATCGATATTCATAGCGATATCCATATCGATATCCATATCGATATCCATATCGATATCCATATCGATATCCATATCGATCCATATCGATATCCATATCGATCCATATCGATATCCATATCGATATCCATATCGATATCCATATCGATATTCATAGCGATATCCATATCTATCCATATCGATATCCATATCGATCCATATCGATATCCATATCGATCCATATCGATATCCATATCGATCCATATCGATATCCATATCGATCCATATCGATATCCATGTCGATATCCATATCGATATCCATATCGATATCCATATCGATATTCATAGCGATATCCATATCTACCCATATCGATATCCAAATTCATATCGATATCCATTTCGACATCCCAATCGATATTCATAGCGATATCCATATCTTTCCATATCGATATCCATATCGATATCCATATCGATATCCATATCGATATCCATATCGATATCCATATCGATATCCATATCGATATCCATATCGATATCCATATGGTGATCCATATCGATATACATATAGATATCCATATCGATATCCATATCGATATCGATATCGATATCCATATCGATATCTACATCGATATCCATATCGATATCCATATCGATATTCATAGCGATATCCATATCTATCCATATCGATATCCATATCGATCCATATCGATATCCATATCGATCCATATCGATATCCATATCGATCCATATCGATATCCATATCGATCCATATCGATATCCATATCGATATCCATATCGATATCCATATCGATATCCATATCGATATCCATATCGATATCCATATCGATATCCATATCGATATCCATATCGATATCCATATCGATATCCATATCGATATCCATATCGATATCCATATCGATATCCATATCGATATCCATATCGATATCCATATCGATATCCATATCGATCCATATCGATATCCATATCGATATCCATATCGATATCCATATCGATATCCATATCGATATCCATATCGATATCCATATCGATATCCATATCGATATCCATATCGATATCCATATCGATATCCATATCGATATCCATATCGATATCCATATCGATATCCATATCGATATCCATATCGATATCCTATCGATATCCATATCGATATCCATATCGATATCCATATCAATATCCATATCGATATCCATATCGATATCCATATCGATATCCATATCGATATCCATATCGATATCCATATCGATATCCATATCGATATTCATAGCGATATACATATCTATCCATATCGATATCCATATCCATAGCCATATCCATATCGATATCCATATCCGTATCCATATCGATATCCATATCCATATCGACATCCATGTCGATATCCATATCGATATCCATATCGATATCCAAGTTGATATCCATATCGATGTCGACATCGATATCCATATCGATATCCACATCGATATCCAAATCGATGTCCACATTGATATACATATAGATATGCATATCGCTATCTATATCAAAATCCACTTCGAAATCCACATCGATATCCATATCGATAACCATATCGATATCCATATCGATATTCATAGCGATATCCATATCGGTATCCATATGGATATCCATATCCATATCGATATCCATATCGATATCCATATCGATATCCATATCGATATCCATATCGATATCCATATCGATATCCATATCGATATCCATATCGATATCCATGTTGATATCCATATCGATGTCGACATCGATATCCATATCGATATCTATATCGATATCCAAATCGATGTCCACATTGATATTCATATAGATATACATATAGATATGCATATCGCTATCTATATGGTGATCCATAACGATATACATATAGATATCCATATCGATATCCATATCAATATCCATATCGATATACATATCGATATCCATATCGAAATCCATATGGATATCCATATCGATATCCATATCGATATCCATATCGATATCCATATAGATATCTACATCGATTTCCATATCGATATCGATTTCCATATCGATACCGATATCGATATCCATATCGATATCGATATCCATATCGATATCCATATCGAAATCCATATCGATATTCATAGCGATATCCATATCTATCCATATCGATATCCATATCGATCCATATCGATATCCATATCGATCCATATCGATATCCATATCGATCCATATCGATATCCATATCGATCCATATCGATATCCATGTCGATATCCATATCGATATCCATATCGATATCCATATCGATATTCATAGCGATATCCATATCGGTATCCATATGGATATCCATATCCATATCGATATACATATAGATATCCATATCGATATCCATATCGATATTCATATCGATATCCATATCGATATTCATATCGATATGGATATCGATATCGATATCAAAATCCATATGGATATCCATATCGATATGTTTATCGATATGGATATCGATATGGATATGGATATTGATATGGATATCGATATGGATATCGATATTTATCTCGATATGGATATCGATATGGTTATCGATATGGATATCGATGTGGATTTCGAAGTGGATTTTGATATAGATAGCGATATGCATATCTATATGTATATCAATGTGGACATCGATTTGGATATCGATATAGATATCGATATGGATATCGATGTCGACATCGATAAGGATATCAACATGGATATCGATATGGATATCGATATGGATATCGATATGGCTATCGATATGGATATGGATATCCATATGGATACCGATATGGATATCGCTATGAATATCGATATGGATATCGATATGGATATCCATATGGATTTCGATATGGATATCGATATGTATATCGATATGGATATTGATATGGATATCGATATGGATATCTATATGTATATCGTTATGGATCACCATATAGATAGCGATATGCATATCTATATGTATATCTATATGGATATCAATGTGGACATCGATTTGGATATCGATATAGATATCGATATGGATATCGATGTCGACATCGATATGGATATCAACATGGATATCGATATGGATATCGATATGGATATCGATATGGATATCGATATGGATATGGATATCCATATGGATACCGATATGGATATCGCTATGAATATCGATATGGATATCGATATGGTTATCGATATGGATTTCGATTGGATTTCGAAGTATTTTTGATATGGATAGCGATATGCATATCGTATATGATATATCAATGTGGATATCGATTTGGATATCGATATAGATATCGATATGGATATCGATGTCGACATCGATATGGATATCAACATGGATATCGATATGGATATCGATATGGATATCGATATGGATATCGATATGGATATCGATATGGATATCGATATGGATATCGATATGGATATCGATATGGATATCGATATGGATATCGATATGGATATCGATATGGATATCGATATGGATATCGATGTGGATTTCGATATAGATATGATATCGATATGCATATCTATATGGATATCAATGTGGATATCGATATGGATATCGATATGGATATCGATATGGATATCGATGTCGATATCGATATGGATATCAATATGGATATCGATATGGATATCGATATGGATATCGATATGGATATCGATATGGATATCGATATGGATATCGATATGAATATGGATATCGATATGGATATCGATATGGATATCGATATGGATATCGATATGGATATCGATATGGATATCGATATGGATATCGATATGGATATCGATATGGATATCGATATGGATATCGATATGGATATCGATATGGATATCGATATGGATATCGATATGGATATCGATATGGATATGGATATCGATATGGATATCGATATGGATATCGATATGAATATCGATATGGATATCGATATGGATATCGATATGGATTTGGATATCGATATGGATATGGATATCGATATGGATAGATATGGATATCGCTATGAATATCGATATGGATATCGATATGGATATCGATATGGATATCGACATGGATATCGATATGGATATCGATATGGATATCGATATGGATCGATATGGATATCGATATGGATCGATATGGATATCGATATGGATATCGATATGGATATCGATATGGATATCGATATGGATATCGATATGGATATCGATATGGATATCGATATGGATATCGATATCGATATCGATATCGATATGGATATCGATATCGATATCGATATGGATATCGATATAGATATCGATATGGATATCGATATGGATATCGATATGGATATCGATGTGGATATCGATATGGATATCGATTATATCGATATCGATATGGATATCGATATGGATATCGATATGGATATCTATATGTATATCGATATGGATATCCATATGGATATCGATATGGATATCGATATGGATATCGATATGGATATCGATATGGATATCGATATGGATATATCGATATCGATATATCGATATGGATATCGATATGGATATCGATATGGATATCGATATGGATATCGATATGGATATCGATATGGATATCGATATGGATATCGATATGGATATCGATATGGATATCGATATGGATATCGATATGGATATCGATATGGATATCGATATGGATATCGATATGGATATCGATATGGATATCGATATGGATATCGATATGGATATCGATATGGATATCGATATGGATATCGATATGGATATCGATATGGATATCGATATGGATATCGATATGGATATCGATATGGATTTCGATATGGATATCGATATGGATTTCGATATGGATATCGATATGGATTTCGATATGGATATCGATATGCATATCGATATGGATATCGATATGGATATCGATATGGATATCGATATGGATATCGATATGGATATCGATATGGATATCGATATGGATATCGATATGGATATCGATATGGATATCGATATGGATATCGATATGGATATCGATATGGATATCGATATGGATATCGATATGGATATCGATATGGATATCGATATGGATATCGATATGGATATCGATATGGATATCGATATGGATATCGATATGGATATCGATATGGATATCGATATGGATATCGATATGGATATCGATATGGATATCGATATGGATAACGATATGGATATCTATATGGATATCGATATGGATATCGATTTGGATATCGATATGGATATTGATATGGATATCGATATATATATCGATATGGATATCGATATGGATATTGATATGGATATCGATATGAATATCGATATGGATATCGATATGGATATCGATATGGATATCGATATGGATATCAATGTGGATTTCGATATGGATCGATATGATTATCGATATGTGTATCGATATCGTGTATGTATATCGATATGGACATCGATGCAGATATCGATATAGATATGGATATCGATATGGATATCGATATGGATATCGATATGGATATCGATATGGATATCGATATGGATATCGATATGGATATCGATATGGATATCGATATGGATATCGATATGGATATCGATATGGATATCGATATGGATATCGATATGGATATCGATATGGATATCGATATGGATATCGATATGGATATCGATATGGATATGGATATCGATATGGATATCGATATGGATATCGATATGGATATCGATATCGATATGGATATCGATATGGATATCGATATGGATATCGATATGGATATCGATATGGATATCGATATGGATATCGATATGGATATCGATATGGATATCGATATGGATATCGATATGGATATCGATATGGATATCGATATGGATATCGATATGGATATCGATATGGATATCGATATGGATATTCGATATGGATATCGATATGGATATCGATATGGATATCGATATGGATATATGATATGGATATCGATATCGATATGGATATCGATATGGATATCGATATGGATATCGATGGATCGATATCGATTATCGATATCGATATCGATATCGATATGTATATCGATATGGATATCGATATGGATATCGATATGGATATCGATATGGATATCGATATGGATATCGATATGGATATCGATATGGATATCGATATGGATATCGATATGGATATCGATATGGATATCGATATGGATATCGATATGGATATCGATATGGATATCGATATGGATATCGATATGGATATCGATATGGATATCGATATGGATATCGATATGGATATCGATATGGATATCGATATCGATATCGATATCGATATGGATATCGATATGGATATCGATATGGTATCGATGGATATCGATATGGATATCGATATGGATATCGATATGGATATCGATATGGATATCGATATGGATATCGATATGGATATCGATATGGATATCGATATGGATATCGATATGGATATCGATATGGATATCGATATGGATATCGATTTGGATATCGATATGGATATCGATTTGGATGTCGATATGGGTATCGATTTGGATATCGATATGGATATTGATATGGATATCGATATGGATATCGATATAGATTTCGATGTCGATATTGATATGGATAGGGATATGCATATCTATATGTTTATCTATTTGGATAACGATATGGATATCTATATGGATATATTTATGGATATCTATATGGACAACTATATGGATATAGATATGGATATCGATTTGTATAATGTTATGTATATAGATATGAATATCGATAGAGTAATCGATATGGATATCCATGTATATATCTCTATGGATATCGATATGGAACCCGATATGGATATGGAGATCGATATCGATTTGGATATCAAAATGGATATCGATATGGATATCGCTATGTTTATCGATATAGATATCGATATGGATGCCAATTTGGATAATGTTATGGATGTCGATTTGGATAATCTTATGTATATCGATGGGATTATCGATATGGTAATCGATATAGTAATCGATGTGGATATCCATATGGATACCGATATGGATATCGATATGGATATCGATATGGATATCGATATGGATATCGATATGGATATCGATATCGATATGGATATCGATATGGATATCGATATGGATATCGATATGGATATCGATATGGATATCGATATGGATATCGATATGGATATCGATATGGATATCGATTTGGATATTGATATGGATATCGATATGGATATCGATATGGATATCGATATGGATATCGATATGGATATCGATATGGATATCGATATGGATATCGATATGGATATCGATTTGGATATCGATATGGATATCGATATGGATATCGATATGGATATCGATATGGATATCGATATGGATATCGATATGGATATCGATATGGATATCGATATGGATATCGATACAGATATCGATATGGATATCGATATGGATATCGATATGGATATCGATATGGATATCGATATGGATATGGATATCGATATGGATATCGATATGGATATCGATATGTATATCGATATCGTATATCGATATCGATATGGATATCGATATGGATATCGATATGGATATCGATATGGATATCGATATGGATATCGATATGGATATCGATATGGATATATATGGATATCGATATGGATATCGATATGGATATCGATATGGATATCGATATGGATATCGATATGCATATCTATATGGATATCGATATGGATATCGATATGGATATCGATATGGATATCGATATGGATATCGATATGGATATCGATATGGATATCGATATGGATATCGATATGGATATCGATATGGATATCGATATGGATATCGATATGGATATCGATATGGATATCGATATGGATATCGATATGGATATCGATATGGATTTCGATATGCATATCGATATGTATATCGATATGAATATCGATGTGGATATCGATATGAATATCGATGTGGATATCGATATGGATATATGGATAATCTTATGGATATCGATGGGATTATCGATATGGATATCGATATAGTAATCGATATGTGGATATCCATATCGATATGGATATCGATATGGATATCGATATGGATATCGATATGGATATCGATATGGATATCGATATGGATATCGATATGGATATCGATATGGATATCGATATGGATATCGATATGCATATCGATATGTATATCGATATGAATATCGATATGGATATCGATATGAATATCGATGTGGATATCGATATGGATATCGATATGGATATCGATATGGATATCGATATGGATATCGATATGGATATCGATATGGATATCGATATCCATATCGTATATGGATATCGATATGGATATCGATATGGATATCGATATCGATATCGATATCGATATGGATATATCGATATGATATCCATATCGATATGGATATCGATATGGATATCCATATATGGATATCGATATGGATATCGATATGGATATCGATATCCATATCGATATCCATATCGATATGGATATCGATATCGATATCGATATCGATATCGATATGGATATCGATATCGATATCGATATGGATATCGATATGGATATCGATATCGATATGGCATATCGATATGGATACGATATCGATATCAATATCGATATCGATATCGATATCGATCATATCGATATCGATATGGATATCGATATCGATATCGATATCGATATGCATATCGATATCGATATCGATATCGATATCGATATCGATATGGATATCGATATCGATATCGATATGGATATCATATCGATATGGATATCGATATGGATATCGATATAGATATCGATATGGATATCGATATGGATATCGACATGGATATCGATCGATATCGATATGGATATCCATATGGATATCGATATGGATATCCATATGGATATCGATATGGATATCGATATGGATATCGATATGGATATCGATATCGATATATCGATATCCATATCGATAATATGGATATCGATATGGATATCCATATGGATATCCATATCGATATCGATCGATATCCATATCGATATATCCATCGATATATAAGATATCCATATCGCATATCGATATCCAAATTGGCATCCATATCGATATCTATATCGATAAACATAGCGATATCCATATCGATATCCATTTTGATATCCAAATCGATATCGATCTCCATATCCATATCGGGTTCCATATCGATATCCATAGAGATATATACATGGATATCCATATCGATTACTCTATCGATATTCATATCTATATACATAACATTATACAAATCGTTATATCCATATAGTTGTCCATATAGATATCCATAAATATATCCATATAGATATCCATATCGTTATCCAAATAGATAAACATATAGATATGCATATCCCTATCCATATCAATATCGACATCGAAATCTATATCGATATCGATATCCATATCGATATCCATATCAATATCCATATCGATATCCAAATCGATACCCATATCGACATCCATATCGATATCCATATCGATATCCATATCGATATCCATATCGATATCCATATCGATATCCATATCGATATCCATATCGATATCCATATCGATATCCATATCGATATCCATATCGATATCCATATCGATATCCATATCGATATCCATATCGATATCCATATCGATATCCATATCGATATCCATATCGATATCCATATCGATATCCATATCGATATCCATATCGATATCCATATCGATATCCATATCGATATCCATATCGATATCCATATCGATATCCATATCGATATCCATATCGATATCCATATCGATATCCATATCGATATCCATATCGATATCCATATCGATATCCATATCGATATCCATATCGATATCCATATCGATATCCATATCGATATCCATATCGATATCCATATCGATATCCATATCGATATCCATATCGATATCCATATCGATATCCATATCGATATCCATATCGATATCCATATCGATATCCATATCGATATATCATATCGATATCCATATCGATATCCATATCGATATCCATATCGATATCCATATCGATATCCATATCGATATCGATATCCATATCGATATCCATATCGATATCCATATCGATATCCATATCGATATCCATATCGATATCCATATCGATATCCATATCGATATCCATATCGATATCCATATCGATATCCATATCGATATCCATATCAATATATCCATATCGATATCCATATCGATATCCATATCGATATCCATATCGATATCCATATCGATATCCATATCGATATCCATATCGATATCCATATCGATATCCATATCGATATCCATATCGATATATCCATATCGATATCCATATCGATATCCATATCGATATCCATATCGATATCCATATCGATATCCATATCGATATCCATATCGATATCCATATCGATATCCATATCGATATCCATATCGATATCCATATCGATATCCATATCGATATCCATATCGATATCCATATCGATATCCATATCGATATCCATATCGATATCCATATCGATATCCATATCGATATCCATATCGATATCCATATCGATATCCATATCGATATCCATATCGATATCCATATCGATATTCATATCGATATCCATATCGATATCCATATCGATATCCATATCGATATCCATATCGATATCCATATCGATATCCATATCGATATCCATATCGATATCCATATCGATATCCATATCGATATCCATATCGATATCCATATCGATATCCATATCGATATCCATATCGATATCCATATCGATATACATATCGATATCCATATCGATATCCATATCGATATCCATATCGATATCCATATCGATATCCATATCGATATCCATATCGATATCCATATCGATATCCATATCGATATCCATATCGATATCCATATCGATATCCATATCGATATCCATATCGATATCCATATCGATATCCATATCGATATCCATATCGATATCCATATCGATATCCATATCGATATCCATATCGATATCCATATCGATATCCATATCGATATCCATATCGATATCCATATCGATATCCATATCGATATCCATATCGATATCCATATCGATATCCATATCGATATCCATATCGATATCCATATCGATATCCATATCGATATCCATATCGATATCCATATCGATATCCATATCGATATCCATATCCATATCCATATCGATATCCATATCGATATCCATATCGATATCCATATCGATATCCATATCGATATCCATATCGATATCCATATCGATATCCATATCGATATCCATATCGATATCCATATCGATATCCATATCGATATCCATATCGATATCCATATCGATATCCATATCGATATCCATATCGATATCCATATCGATATCCATATCGATATCCATATCGATATCCATATCGATATCCATATCGATATCCATATCGATATCCATATCGATATCCATATCGATATCCATATCGATATCCATATCGATATCCATATCGATATCCATATCGATATCCATATCGATATCCATATCGATATCCATATCGATATCCATATCGATATCCATATCGATCGATATCCATATCGATATCCATATCGATATCCATATCGATATCCATATCGATATCCATATCGATATCCATATCGATATCCATATCGATATCCATATCGATATCCATATCGATATCCATATCGATATCCATATCGATATCCATATCGATATCCATATCGATATCCATATCGGTGATATCCATATCGATATCCATATCGATATCCATATCGATATCCATATCGATATCCATATCGATATCCATATCGATATCCATATCGATATCCATATCGATATCCATATCGATATCCATATCGATATCCATATCGATATCCATATCGATATCCATATCGATATCCATATCGATATCGATATCGATATTCATATCGATATTCATATCGATATCCATATCGATATCCATATCGATATATCCATATCCATATCGATATCCATATCGATATCCATATCGATATTCATATCGATATCCATATCGATATCCATATCGATATCCATATCGATATCCATATCGATATCCATATCGATATCCATATCGATATCCATATCGATATCCATATCGATATCCATATCGATATCCATATCGATATCCATATCGATATCCATATCGATATCCATATCGATATCCATATCGATATCCATATCGATATCCATATCGATATCCATATCCATATCGATATCCATATCCATATCCATATCCATATCGATATCCATATCCATATCGATATCCGATATCCATATCCATATCCATATCCATATCCATATCGATATCCATATCGATATCCATATCGATATCCATATCGATATCCATATCGATATCCATATCGATATCCATATCGATATCCATATCGATATCCATATCGATATCCATATCGATATCCATATCGATATCCATATCGATATCCAATCATCGATATACATATCGATATGCATATCGATATCCATATAAATATCCATATCGATATCCATATCGATATCCATATCGATAACCATATCGATATCCATATCGATATCCATATCGATATCCATATCGATATCCATATCGATATCCATATCCATATCGATATAGCCATATCGATATCCATATCGATATCCATATCGATATCCATGTTGATATCCATATCGATATCGATATCGATATCCATATCGATATCTATATCGATATCCAAATCGATGTCCACATTGATATCCATATAGATATACATATAGATATGCATATCGCTATCTATATCGATAACCATATCGATATTCATATCGATATCCATATCGATATCCATATCGATATCCATATCGATATCCATATCGATATCCATATCGATATCCATATCGATATCCATATCGATATCCATATCGATTACCATATCGATAATCCATATCGATATCCATATCGATATCCATATCGATATCCATATCGATATCCATATCGATATCCATATCGATAAACATATCGATATCCATATCGATATCCATATCGATATCCATATCGATATCCATATCGATATCCATATCGATATCCATATCGATATCCATATCGATATCCATATCGATATCCATATCGATTACTCATATCGATATTCATATCGATATCCATATCGATATCCATATCGATATCCTATCGATATCCATATCGATATCCATATCGATATCCATATCGATATCCATATCCATATCGATATCATATCGATACATATCGATATCCATATCGATATTCCATATCGATATCCATATCGATATCCATATCGATATCCATATGGTATATCCACATCGATAACTATATCGATAACCATATCGATAATCCCATCGATATACATAAGAATATCCAAATCGACATCCATAACATTATCCATATTGGCATCCATATCGATATCTATATCGATAAACATAGCGATATCCATATCGATATCCATCTCGATATCCAAATCGATATCGATCTCCATATCCATATCGGGTTCCATATCGATATCCATAGAGATATATACATGGATATCCATATCGATTACTCTATCGATATTCATATCTATATACATAACATTATACAAATCGATATCCATATCTATATCCATATAGATGTCCATATAGATATCCCTAAAGATATCCATATAGATATCCATATCGTTATCCAAATAGATATACATATAGATATGCATATCCCTATCCATATCAATATCGACATCGAAATATATATCGATATCGATATCCATATCGATATCCATATCAATATACATATCGATATCCAAATCGATATCCATATCGACATCCAAATCGATATCCATATCGATATCTGAATCGATATCCATATCGATATACATATCGATATCCATATCGATATCCATATCGATATCCATATCGATATCCATATCGATATCCATATCGATATCCATATCGATATCCATATCGATATCCATATCGATATCCATATCGATATCCATATCGATATCCATATCCATATCGATATCGATATCGATATCCATATCGATATCCATATCGATATCGATATCCATATCGATATCGATATCCATATCGATATCCATATCGATATCCATATCGATATCCATATCGATATCCATATCGATATCGATATCCATATCGATATCCATATCGATATCCATATCGATATCCATATCGATATCCATATCGATATCCATATCGATATCCATATCGATATCCATATCGATATCATATCGATATATCGATATCCATATCGATATCCATATCGATATCCATATCGATATCCATATCGATATCCATATCGATATCCATATCGATATCCATATCGATATCCATATCGATATCCATATCGATATCCATATCGGTATCCATATGGATATCCACATCGATATCCATATCGATATCCATATCGATAACCCTATCGATATCCATATCGATTATCCAAATCGACATCCATAACAATATCCAAATTGGCATCCATATCGATATCTATATCGATAAACATAGCGATATCCATATCGATATCCATATCGATATCCAAATCGATATCCATATCGATATCCATATCGATATCCATATCGATATCCATATCTATATCGATATCCATATCGATATCCATATCGATATCCATATCGATATCCATATCGATATCCATATCGGTATCCATATGGATATCCACATCGATTACTATATCGATTACCATATCGATAATCCCATCGATATACATAAGATTATCCAAATCGACATCCATAACATTATCCAAATTGGCATCCATATCGATATCTATATCGATAAACATAGCGATATCCATATCGATATCCATTTTGATATCCAAATCGATATCGATCTCCATATCCATATCGGGTTCCATATCGATATCCATAGAGATATATACATGGATATCCATATCGATTACTCTATCGATATTCATATCTATATACATAACATTATACAAATCGATATCCATATCTATATCCATATAGATATCCATATTGATATCCATATAGATATCCATAATTATATCCATATAGATATCCATATCGTTATCCAAATAGATAAACATATAGATATGCATATCCCTATCCATATCAATATCGACATCGAAATCTATATCGATATCCATATCGATATCCATATCGATATCCATATCGATATCCATATCGATACCCATATCGATATCCATATCGATATCCATATCGATATCCATATCGATATCCATATCGATATCCATATCGATATCCATATCGATATCCATATCGATATCCATATCGATATCCATATCGATATCCATATCGATATCCATATCGATATCCATATCGATATCGATATCCATATCGATATCCATATCGATATCCATATCGATATCCATATCGATATCCATATCGATATCCATATCGATATCCATATCGATATCCATATCGATATCCATATCGATATCCATATCGATATCCATATCGATATCCATATCGATATCGATATCCATATCGATATCCATATCGATATCCATATCGATATCCATATCGATATCCATATCGATATCCATATCGATATCCATATCGATATCCATATCGATATCCATATCGATATCCATATCGATATCCATATCGATATCCATATCATATCCATATCGATATCCATATCGATATCCATATCGATATCCATATCGATATCCATATCGATATCGATATCCATATCGATATCCATATCGATATCCATATCATATCGATATCCATATCGATATCCATATCGATATCCATATCGATATCCATATCATATCGATATCCATATCGATATCCATATCGATATCCATATCGATATCCATATCGATATCCATATCGATATCCATATCGATATCCATATCGATATCCATATCGATATCCATATCGATATCCATATCGATATCCATATCGATATCCATATCGATATCCATATCGATATCCATATCGATATCCATATCGATATCCATATCGATATCCATATCGATATCCATATCGATATCCATATCGATATCCATATCGATATCCATATCGATATCCATATCGATATCCATATCGATATCCATATCGATATCCATATCGATATCCATATCGATATCCATATCGATATCCATATCGATATCCATATCGATATCCATATCGATATCCATATCGATATCCATATCGATATCCATATCGATATCCATATCGATATCCATATCGATATCCATATCGATATCCATATCGATATCCATATCGATATCCATATCGATATCCATATCGATATCCATATCGATATCCATATCGATATCCATATCGATATCCATATCGATATCCATATCGATATCCATATCGATATCCATATCGATATCCATATCGATATCCATATCGATATCATATCATCGATATCCATATCGATATCATATATCGATATCCATATCGATATCCATATCGATATATCGATATATCGATATCGATATCATATATCGATATCCATATCGATATCCATATCGATATCCATATCGATATCCATATATCGATATCCATATCGATATCCATATCGATATCCATATCGATATCCATATCATATCGATATCCATATCGATATCCATATCGATATCCATATCGATATCCATATCGATATCCATATCGATATCCATATCGATATCCATATCGATATCCATATCGATATCCATATCGATATCCATATCGATATATCGATATCCATATCGATATCCATATCGATATCCATATCGATATCCATATCGATATCCATATCGATATCCATATCGATATCCATATCGATATCCATATCGATATCCATATCGATATCCATATCGATATCCATATCGATATCCATATCGATATCCATATATCGATATCCATATCGATATCCATATCGATATCCATATCGATATCCATATCGATATCCATATCGATATCCATATCGATATCCATATCGATATCTATTCATATCGATATCCATATCGATATCCATATCATATCGATATCCATATCGATATCCATATCGATATCCATATCGATATCCATATCGATATCCATATCGATATCCATATCGATATCCATATCGATATCCATATCGATATATCCATATCGATATCCATATCGATATCCATATCGATATCCATATCGATATCCATATCGATATCCATATCGATATCCATATCGATATCCATATCGATATCTGCATCGATATCCATATCGATATCCAAATCGATATCCATATCGATATCCATATCGATATCCATATCGATATCCATATCGATATCCATATCGGTAAACATATGGATATCCACATCGATTACTATATCGATTACCATATCGATAATCCCATCGATATACATAAGATTATCCAAATCGACATCCATAACATTATCCAAATTGGCATCCATATCGATATCTATATCGATAAACATATCGATATCCATATCGATATCCATTTTGATATCCTTATCGATATCGATATCCATATCCATACCGGGTTCCATATCGATATCCATAGAGATATATACATATATATCCATATCGATTACTCTATCGATATTCATATCTATATACTTAACATTATACAAATCGATATCCATATCTATATCCATATAGATGTCCATATAGATATCCATAAAGATATCCATAATAGATATCCATATAGATATCCATATCGTTATCCAAATAGATAAACATATAGATATGCATATATCCATATCGATATCCATATCGATATCGACATCGATATCTATATCGATATCCATATCGATATCCATATCGATATCCATATCATCGATATCCATATCGATATCCAAATCGATATCCATATCGATATCCATATCGATATCCATATCGATATCCATATCGATATCATATCCATATCGATATCCATATCGATATCATATCGATATCGATATCCATATCGATATCCATATCGATATCCATATCGATATCCATATCGATATCCATATCGATATCCATATCGATATCCATATCGATATCCATATCGATATCCATATCGATATCCATATCGATATCCATATCGATATCCATATCATATCGATATCCATATCGATATCCATATCGATATCCATATCGATATCCATATCGATATCTATATCGATATCCATACGATATCCATATCGATATCCATATCGATATCCATATCGATATCCATATCGATATCCATATCGATATCGATATCCATATCGATATCCATATCGATATCCATATCGATATCATATCGATATCCATATCGATATCCATATCGATATCCATATCGATATCCATATCGATATCCATATCGATATCCATATCGATATCCATATCGATATCCATATCGATATCCATATCGATATCCATATCGATATCCATATCGATATCCATATCGATATCCATATCGATATCCATATCGATATCCATATCGATATCCATATCGATATCCATATCATCGATATCCATATCGATATCCATATCGATATCCATATCGATATCCATATCGATATCCATATCGATATCCATATCGATATCCATATCGATATCCATATCGATATCCATATCGATATCATATCGATATCCATATCGATATCCATATCGATATCCATATCGATATCCATATCGATATCCATATCGATATCCATATCGATATCCATATCGATATCCATATCGATATCCATATCGATATCCATATCGATATCCATATCGATATCCATATCGATATCCATATCGATATCCATATCGATATCCATATCGATATCCATATCGATATCATATCGATATCGATATCCATATCGATATCCCATCGATATATCATATCGATATCCATATCGATATCCATATCGATATCCATATCGATATCCATATCGATATCCATATCGATATCCATATCGATATCCATATCGATATCCATATCGATATCCATATCGATATCCATATCGATATATCGATATCCATATCGATATCCATATCGATATCCATATCGATATCCATATCGATATCCATATCGATATCCATATCGATATCCATATCGATATCCATATCGATATCCATATCGATATATCCATATCGATATCCATATCGATATCCATATCGATATCCATATCGATATCCATATCGATATATCCATATCGATATCCATATCGATATATCCATATCGATATCGATATCCATATCGATATCGATATCGATATATCGATCCATATCGATATCCATATCGATATCCATATCGATATCCATATCGATATCCATATCGATATCCATATCGATATCCATATCATATATCCATATCGATATCCATATCGATATCCATATCGATATCCGATATCGATATCCATATCGATATCCATATCGATATCCATATCGATATCCATATATCGATATCCATATCGATATCCATATCGATATCCATATCGATATCCATATCGATATCCATATCGATATCCATATCGATATCGATATCCATATCGATATCCATATCGATATCCATATCGATATCCATATCGATATCCATATCGATATCCATATCGATATCCATATCGATATCCATATCGATATCCATATCGATATCCATATCGATATCCATATCGATATCCATATCCATATCGATATCCATATCGATATCCATATCGATATCCATATCGATATATCCATATCGATATCCATATCGATATCCATATCGATATCCATATCGATATCCATATCGATATCCATATCGATATCCATATCGATATCCATATCGATATCCATATCGATATCCATATCGATATCCATATCGATATCGATATCCATATCGATATCCATATCGATATCCATATCGATATCCATATATCCATATCGATATCCATATCGATATCCATATCGATATCCATATCGATATCCATATCGATATCGATATCCATATCGATATCCATATCGATATCCATATCGATATCCATATCGATATCCATATCGATATCCATATCGATATCCATATCGATATCCATATCGATATCCATATCGATATCCATATCGATATCCATATCGATATCCATATCGATATCCATATCGATATCCATATCGATATCCATATCGATATCCATATCGATATCCATATCGATATCCATATCGATATATCCATATCGATATCCATATCGATATCCATATCGATATCCATATCGATATCCATATCGATATCCATATCGATATCCATATCGATATCCATATCGATATATCCATATCGATATCCATATCGATATCCATATCGATATCCATATCGATATTCATATCGATATCCATATCGATATCCATATCGATATCGATATCCATATCGATATCCATATCGATATCCATATCGATATCCATATCGATATCCATATCGATATCCATATCGATATCCATATCGATATCCATATCGATATCCATATCGATATCCATATCGATATCCATATCGATATCCATATCGATATCCATATCGATATCCATATCGATATCCATATCGATATCCATATCGATATCCATATCGATATCCATATCGATATCGATATCCATATCGATATCCATATCGATATCCATATCGATATCCATATCGATATCCATATCGATATCCATATCGATATCCATATCGATATCCATATCGATATCCATATCGATATCCATATCGATATCCATATCGATATATCATATCGATATCCATATCGATATATCCATATATCGATATCCATATCGATATCCATATCGATATCCATATCGATATCCATATCGATATCCATATCGATATAAGATCGATATCCATATCGATATCCATATCGATATCCATATCGATATCCATATCGATATCTATATCGATAACACATAGCGATATCCATATCGATATCCATATCGATATCCATATCGATATCCATATCGATATATCGATATCCATATCGATATCCATATCGATATCCATATCGATATATCCATACGATATATACATCGATATCCATATCGATATCTCTATCGATATTCATAATCGATATCCAAATCGATGTCCATATCGATATCCATATAGATATCCATATAGATATGCATATCGCTATCCATATCGAAATCCACTTCGATATCCATATCGATATTCATATCGATATCCATATCGATATCCATATCGCTATCCATATGGATATCCACATCGATTACTATATCGATTACCATATCGATAATCCCATCGATATACATAAGATTATCCAAATCGACATCCATAACATTATCCAAATTGGCATCCATATCGATATCTATATCGATAACCATATCGATATCCATATCGATATCCATATATCGATATCCAAATCGATATATCGATCTCCATATCCATATCATATCGGTATCCATATCGATATCCATAGAGATATATACATGGATATCCATATCGATTACCTCTATCGATATTCATATCGATATCCATATCGATATCCATATCGATATCCATATCGATATCCATATCGATATCCATATAGATATCCATATCGATATCCCTATAAGATATCCATATAGATATCCATATCGATATCCAATATCGATATACATATATCGATATCCATATCGATATCCATATCGATATCCATCGATATCCATATCGATATCCATATCGATATATCGATATCGATATCCATATCGATATCCATATCGATATCCATATCGATATCCATATCGATATCCATATCGATATCCATATCGATATCCATATCGATATCCATATCGATATCCATATCGATATCCATATCGATATCCATATCGATATCCATATCGATATCCATATCGATATCCATATCGATATCCATATCGATATCCATATCGATATCCATATCGATATCCATATCGATATCCATATCGATATCCATATCGATATCCATATCGATATCCATATCGATATCCATATCGATATCCATATCGATATCGATATCGATATCCATATCGATATCCATATCGATATCCATATCGATATCCATATCGATATCCATATCGATATCCATATCGATATCCATATCGATATCCATATCGATATCCATATCGATATCCATATCGATATCCATATCGATATCCATATCGATATCCATATTGATATCCATATCGATATCATATCATATATCGATATCCATATCGATATCCATATCGATATCCATATCGATATCCATATCGATATCCATATCGATATCCATATCGATATCATATCGATATCCATATCGATATCCATATCGATATCCATATCGATATCCATATCGATATCCATATCGGTATCCATATCGATATCCATATCGATATATATATATCGATTACCATATATCGATATACATAAGATTATCCAAATCGACATCCATAACATTATCCAAATTGGCATCCATATCGATAAACATAGCGATATCCATATCGATATCCAAATCGATATCCATATCGATATACATCCATATCGATATCCATATCGATATCCATATCGATATCCATATCGATATCCATATCGATATCCATATCGATATCCATATCGATATCCATATGGATATCCATATCGATTTCTATATCGATTACCATATATCGATAATCCTATCGATATACATAAGATTATCCAAATCGACATCCATAACATTATCCAAATTGGCATCCATATCGATCCATATCGATAAACATAGCGATATCCATATCGATACATATCGATATCGATATCGATATCCATATCGATATCCATTTTCGATATCCAAATCGATATCGGATATCCATATCCATATCGATATCCATATCGATATCCATAGATCGATATCCATACATGGATATCCATATCGATTACTCATATCGATATTCATATCTATATATCATATCGATATACATATCGATATCCATATCGATATCCATATCGATATCCATATCGATATCCATATCGATATCCATATCGATATCAATATCGATATCCATATCGATATCCATATCGATATATCCATATCGATATCCATATCGATATCCATATCGATATCCATATCGATATCCATATCGATATCCATATCGATATCCATATCGATATCCATATCGATATCCATATCGATATCCATATCGATATCCATATCGATATCCATATCGATATCCGATATCGATATCGATATCCATATCGATATCCATATCGATATCCATATCGATATTCATATCGATATCCATATCGATATCCATATCGATATCCATATCGATATCCATATCGATATCCATATCGATATCCATATCGATATCCATATCGATATCCATATCGATATCCATATCGATATCCATATCGATATCCATATCGATATCCATATCGATATCCATATCGATATCCATATCGATATCCATATCGATATCCATATCGATATCCATATCGATATCCATATCGATATCCATATCGATATCCATATCGATATCCATATCGATATCCATATCGATATCCATATCGATATCCATATCGATATCCATATCGATATCCATATCGATATCCATATCGATATCCATATCGATATCCATATCGATATCCATATCGATATATCATATCGATATCCATATCGATATCCATATCGATATCCATATCGATATCCCATATCGATATCCATATCGATATCCATATCGATATCCATATCGATATTCATATCGATATCCATATCGATATCGATATCGATATCGATATCCATATCGATATCCATATCGATATCCATATCGATATCCATATCGATATCCATATCGATATCCATATCGATATCCATATCGATATCCATATCGATATCTATATCGATATCCATATCGATCATCCATATCGATATCCATATCGATATCCATATCTGTCCATATCGATATCCATATCGATCCATATCGATATCCATATCGATCCATATCGATATCCATGTCGATATCCATATCGATATCGATATCCATATCGATATACATATCGATATCCATATCGATATATATATATCGATATTCATATCGATATCCATATCGATATACATATCGATATCCATATCGATATATATATATCGATATTCATATCATATATCGATATACATAAGATTATCCAAATCGACATCCATAACATTATCCAAATTGGCATCCATATCGATCCATATAGATATCCATAATTATATCCATATAGATATCCATATCGTTATCCATATCGATATCCATATCGATATCCATATCGATATCCATATCGTATATCGATATCCATATCGATATCCATATCGATATCCATATCGATATCCATATCGGTATCCATATGGATATCCACATCGATTTCTATATCGATATACCATATCGATAATCCCATCGATATACATAAGATTATCCAAATCGACATCCATAACATTATCCAAATTGGCATCCATATCGATATCCATATCGATAAATATCCATATCATATCGATATCCATATCGATAATCCATATCGATATCCATATCGATATCCATTTTGATATCCAAATCGATATCGATATCCATATCCATATCCATATCGATATCCATATCGATATCCATAGAGATATATACATGGATATCCATATCGATTACTCATATCGATATTCATATCTATATACATAACATTATACAAATCGATATCCATATCGATATCCATATCGTTATCCATATAGATATCCATAACGATATCCATAATTATATCCATATAGATATCCATATCGTTATCCAAATAGATAAACATATAGATATGCATATCGCTATCCATATCAATATCGATATCGATATATCGATATCGATATCCATATCGATATCCATATCGATATCCATATCGATATCCATATCGATATCCATATCGATATCCATATCGATATCCATATCGATATCCATATCTTATATCCATATCGATATCCATATCGATATCCATATCGATATCCATATCGATATCCATATCGATATCCATATCGATATCCATATCGATATCCATATCGATATCCATATCGATATCCATATCGATATCCATATCGATATCCATATCGATATCCATATCGATATCCATATCGATATCTATATATCGATATCCATATCGATATCCATATCGATATCCATATCGATATCCATATCGATATCCATATCGATATCCATATCGATATCCATATCGATATCCATATCGATATATCCATATCGATATCCATATCGATATCTATATCCATATCGATATCCATATCGATATCCATATCGATATCCATATCGATATCCATATCGATATCCATATCGATATCCATATCGATATCCATATCGATATCCATATCGATATCCATATCGATATCCATATCGATATCCATATCGATATCCATATCGATATCGATATCCATATCGATATCCATATCGATATCCATATCGATATCCATATCGATATCCATATCGATATCATATCGATATCCATATCGATCCATATCGATATCCATATCGATATCCATATCGATATCCATATCGATATCCATATCGATATCCATATCGATATCCATATCGATATCCATATCGATATCCATATCGATATCCATATCGATATATCCATATCGATATCCATATCGATATCCATATCGATATCCATATCCATATCGATATCCATATCGATATCCATATCGATATCCATATCGATATCCATATCGATATCCATATCGATATCCATATCGATCCATATATATCCATATCGATATCCATATCGATATCCATATCGATATCCATATCGATATCCATATCGATATCCATATCGATATCCATATCGATATCCATATCGATATCCATATATCGATATCCATATCGATATCCATATCGATATCCATATCGATATCCATATCGATATCCATATCGATATCCATATCGATATCCATATCGATATCCATATCGATATCCATATCGATATCCATATCGATATCCATATCGATATCCATATCGATATCCATATCGATATCCATATCGATATCCATCGATATCCATATCGATATCCATATCGATATCCATATCGATATCCATATCGATATCCATATCGATATCCATATCGATATCCATATCGATATCCATATCGATATCCATATCGATATCCATATCGATATCCATATCGATATCCATATCGATATCCATATCGATATCCATATCGATATATCGATATCCATATCGATATCCATATCGATATCCATATCGATATCCATATCGATATCCATATCGATATCCATATCGATATCCATATCGATATCCATATCGATATCCATATCGATATCCATATCGATATCCATATCGATATATCGATATCCATATCGATATCCATATCGATATCCATATCGATATCCATATCGATATCCATATCGATATCCATATCGATATCCATATCGATATCCATATCGATATCCATATCGATATCCATATCGATATCCATATCGATATCCATCGATATCCATATCGATATCCATATCGATATCCATATCGATATCCATATCGATATCCATATCGATATCCATATCGATATCCATATCGATATCCATATCGATATCCATATCGATATCCATATCGATATCCATATCGATATCCATATCATCATATCGATATATCCATATCGATATCCATATCGATATCCATATCGATATCCATATCGATATCCATATCGATATCCATATCGATATCCATATCGATATCCATATCGATATCCATATCGATATCGATATCCATATCGATATCCATATCGATATCCATATCGATATCCATATCGATATATCGATATCCATATCGATATCCATATCGATATCCATATCGATATCCATATCGATATCCATATCGATATCCATATCGATATCCATATCGATATCCATATCGATATCCATATCGATATCCATATCGATATCCATATCGATATCCATATCGATATCATACATATCGATATCCATATCGATATCTCATATCGATATCCATATCGATATCCATATCGATATCCATATCGATATCCATATCGATATCCATATCGATATCCATATCGATATCCATATCGATATCCATATCGATATCCATATCGATATCCATATCGATATCGATATTCATATCGATATCCATATCGATATCCATATCGGTATCCATATGGATATCCACATCGATTACTATATCGATTACCATATCGATAATCCCATCGATATACATAAGATTATCCAAATCGACATCCATAACATTATCTAAATTGGCATCCATATCGATATCTATATCGATAAACATAGCGATATCCATATCGATATCCATTTTGATATCCAAATCGATATCGATCTCCATATCCATATCGGGTTCCATATCGATATCCATAGAGATATACACATGGAAATCCATATCGATTACTCTATCGATATTCATATCTATATACATAACATTATTCAAATCGATATCCATATCTACATCCATATAGTTGTCCATATAGATATCCATAAATATATCCATATAGATATCCATATCGTTATCCAAATAGATAAACATATAGATATGCATATCCCTATCCATATCAATATCGACATCGAAATCTATATCGATATCGATATCCATATCGATATCCATATCGATATCCATATCGATATCCATATCGATATCCATATCGATATCCATATCGATATCCATATCGATATCCATATCGATATCCATATCGATATCCATATCGATATCCATATCGATATCCATATCGATATCCATATCGATATCCATATCGATATCCATATCGATATCCATATCGATATCCATATCGATATCCATATCGATATCCATATCGATATCCATATCGATATCCATATCGATATCCATATCGATATCCATATCGATATCCATATCGATATCCATATCGATATCCATATCGATATATCGATATCCATATCGATATCCATATCGATATCCATATCGATATCCATATCGATATCTGCATATCGATATCCATATCGATCCACATCGATATCCATATCGATATCCATATCGATATCCATATCGATATCCATATCGATATCCATATCGATATCCATATCGATATCCATATCGATATCCATATCGATATCCATATCGATATATCCATATCGATATCCATATCGATATCCATATCGATATCCATATCGATATCCATATCGATATCCATATCGATATCCATATCGATATCCATATCGATATCCATATCGATATCCATATCGATATCCATATCGATATCCATATCGATATCCATATCGATATCCATATCGATATCCATATCGATATCCATATCGATATCCATATCGATATCCATATCGATATCCATCGATATATCGATATCCATATCGATATCCATATCGATATCCATATCGATATCCATATCGATATCGATATATCGATATCCATATCGATATTCATATCGATATCCATATCGATATCCATATCGATATCCATATCATATCCATATATATCCATATCGATATCCATATCGATATCCATATCGATATCCATATCGATATCCATATCGATATCCATATCGATATCCATATCGATATCTCATATCGATATTCATATCGATATCCATATCGATATCCATATCGATATCCATATCGATATCCATATCGATATCCATATCGATATCCATATCGATATCCATATCGATATCCATATCGATATCCATATCGATATCCATATCGATATCCATATCGATATCCATATCGATATGGATATCGATATCCATATCGATATCCATATCGATATCCATATCGATATGATATATCCATATCGATATCCATATCGATATCTATATCGATATCCATATCGATATGATATATCGATATGGGATATCGATATCGATATCGATATCCATATCGATATCCATATCGATATCCATATCGATATCCATATCGATATCCATATCGATATCCATATCGATATTCATATCGATATCCATATCGATATGGATATCGATATCCATATCGATATCCATATCGATATCCATATCGATATATCATATCGATATCGATATCGATATATCGATATCCATATCGATATCCATATCGATATCATATCGATATCGATATCGATATCGATATCGATATCGATATCGATATCGATATCGATATCGATATCGATATCGATATCCATATCGATATCCATATGGATATCCATATCGATATCCATATCGATATCGATATCGATATCCATATCGATATCCATATCGATATCCATATCGATATCCATATCGATATCCATATCGATATCGATATCGATATCGATATCCATATCGTATATCGATATCGATATCCATATCGATATCCATATCGATATCCATATCGATATATACCATATAGATATCGATATCCATATCCATATCGATATCCATATGAATATCCATATTGGCATCCATATCGATATCCATATCGATATACATATCGATATGCATATAGCGATATCCATATCGATATCCATTTTGATATCCATATCGATATCGATATCGATATCGATATCCATATCGGGTATCCATATCGATATCCATATAGAGATATCCACATGGATATCCATATCGATTACTCTATCGATATTCATATCGATATACATATCGACATTATTCAAATCGATATCCATATCGATATCCATATAGTTGTCCATATAGATATCCATAAATATATCCATATAGATATCCATATCGTTATCCAAATAGATAAACATATAGATATGCATATCCCTATCCATATCAATATCGACATCGAAATTTATATCCATATCGATATCCATATCGATATCCATATCGGTATCCATATCGATACACATATCGATATCGATATCTGCATCGATATCCATATCGATATCCATAGCGATATCCATATCGATATCCATATCGATATCCATATCGATATCCATATCGATATCCATATCGATATATCGATATCCATATCGATATCCATATCGATATATCATATCGATATCCATATCGATATCCATATCGATATCCATATCGATATCCATATCGATATCCATATCGATATCCATATCGATATCCATATCGATATCCATATCCATATCGATATCCATATCGATATCCATATCGATATCCATATCGATATCCATATCGATATCCATATCGATATCCCATATCGATATCCATATCGATATCCATATCGATATCTATATCGATATGCATCGATATCCATATCGATATACATATCGATATCGATACACATATCGATAATCATATCGATCCATATCGAAATCCATATCGATATCCATATCGATATCGATATTCATATCGATATCCATATCGATATCCATATCGATATCATATCGATATCCATATCGATATCCATATCGATATCCATATCGATATCCATATCGATATCCATATCGATATCCATATCGATATCCATATCGATATCCATATCGATATCCATATCGATATCCATATCGATATACATATCGATATCCATATCGATATCCATATCGATATCACATATCGATATCCATATCGATATCCATATCGATATCGATATCGATATCCAGATTGATATCCATATCGATATCCATATCGATATCCATATCGATATCCATATCGATATCGATATCGATATCTATATCGATATCCATATCGATATCCATATATATCGATATGCATATTGATATCATATCGATATTCATATCCATATCGGGTTTTCATATCGATATCCATATCGATATCATACATATGGATATCCATATCGATATCCATATCGATATTCATACTTCGATACATATCGACATAATATCGATATCGATATCGATATCATATCGTATGGATATCCATATCGATATCCATATCGATACCCATATCGATATCCATATCGATATTCATAGCGATATCCATATCGTATCCATATCGATATGGTATATCGATATGGATATCGATATGCATATCGATATATGGTATATCGATATGGATATCGATATGGATATCGATATGGATATCGATATCGATATCGATATGAATATCGATATGGGATATCGATATGGATATCGATATGGATATCGATATCGATATCGATATCCATATCGATATGGATATCGATATGAATATCGATATGGATATCGATATGGATATCGATATGGATATCGATATGGATATCGATATGGATATCGATATCGATATATCGATATGGATATCGATATCGATATCGATATGGATATCGATATGGATATCGATATGGATATCGATATGGATATCGATATGGATATCGATATGGATATCGATATCGATATCGATATGGATATCGATATGTGTATCGATATCGATATCGATATGGATATCGATATGGATATCGATATGGATATCGATATGGATATCGATATGGCTATCGATATGGATATCGATATGGATATCGATATGGATATCGATATGGATATCGATGTAGATATCCATATGGATATCGATATGGATATCGATATGGATATCGATATGGATATCGATATTTATATCGATATGTATATCGATATGGATATCGATGCAGATATCGATATGGATATCGATTTGGATGTCGATATGGATATCGATATGGATATCGATATGGATATCGATATGGATATCGATATGGATATCGATATGGATATCGATATGGATATCGATATGGATATCGATATGGATATCGATATGGATATCGATATGGATATCGATATGTATATCATGGATATCGATATCGATATGGATATCGATATGGATATCGATATGGATATCGATATGGATATCGATATGGATATCGATATGGATATCGATATGGATATCGATATGGATATCGATATGGATATCGATATGTATATCGATATGGATATCGATGCAGATATCGATATGGATATCGATTTGGATGTCGATATGGGTATCGATTTGGATATCGATATGGATATTGATATGGATATCGATATGGATATCGATATCGATATAGATTTCGATGTCGATATTGATATGGATAGGGATATGCATATCTATATGTTTATCTATTTGGATAACGATATGGATATCTATATGGATATATTTATGGATATCTATATGGACAACTATATGGATATAGATATGGATATCGATTTGTATAATGTTATGTATATAGATATGAATATCGATAGAGTAATCGATATGGATATCCATGTATATATCTCTATGGATATCGATATGGAACCCGATATGGATATGGAGATCGATATCGATTTGGATATCATATGGATATCGATATCGATATGGATATCGCTATGTTTATCGATATAGATATCGATATGGATGCCAATTTGGATAATGTCGTTTTGGATGTCTTTGGTAATCTTATGTATATCGATGGGATTATCGATATGGTAATCGATATAGTAATCGATGTGGATATCCATATGGATACCGATATGGATATCGATATGGATATCGTATATGTATATCGATATGGACGATATCGATATGGATATCGATATCGATATGGATATCGATTTGGATATCGATATGGATATCGCTATGTTTATCGATATGGATATCGATATGGATGGCAATTTGGATATTGTTATGGATGTCGATTTGGATAATCTTATGTATATCGATGGGATTATCGATATGGATGGGATATGGATATCGATATGGATATCAATATGAATATCGATATATATATCGATATGAATATCGATATGGATATCGATATGGATATCGATATGGATATCGATATGGATATCGATATGGATATCGATATGGATATCGATATGGATATCGATATGGATATCGATATGGATATCGATATGTATATCGATATGGATATCGATATGGATATCGATATGGATATCGATTATATCGATATGGATATCGATATGGATATCGATATGGATATCGATTCGATATCGATATGGATATCGATATGGATATCGATATCGATATGGATATCGATATGGATATCGATATGGATATCGTATATGGATATCGATATGGATATGGATATCGATATGGATACCGATATGGATATCGCTATGAATATCGATATGGATATCGATATGGATATCGATATGGATATCGATATGGATATCGATAGAGGATATTGATATGATATCGATATATGATATCGATATGGATATCGATATGTATATCGATATGGATATCAATATGGATATCGATATGGATATCGATATGGATATCGATATGGATATCGATATGGATATCGATATGGATATCGATATGGATATATCTATGTATGGATATCGATATGGATATCGATATCGATATGGATATCGATATGGATATCGATATGGATATCGATATGAATATCGATATATGATATCGATATGAATATCGATATGGATATCGATATGGATATCGATATGGATATCGATATGGATATCGATATGGATATCGATATATATATCGATATGGATATCGATATGGATATCGATTTGGATATCGATATGGATATCGATATGGATTTTGATATAGATATCGATATGCATATCGATATGGATATCGATATGGATATCGATATCGATATCGATATGGATATCGATATGGATATCGATATGGATATCGATATGGATATCGATATGGATATCGATATGTATATCGATATGGATATCGATGCAGATATCGATATGGATATCGATTTGGATGTCGATATGGATATCGATATGGATATCGATATGGATATTGATATGGATATCGATATGGATATCGATATCGATATCGATATGATATTTCGATATCGATATCGATATGGATATCGATATGCATATCTATATGTATATCGATATGGATATCGATATGGATATCGATATGGATATCGATATGGATATCGATATGGATATCGATATGGATATCCGATATGGATATCGATATGGATATCGATATGGATATCGATATGGATATCGATATGGATATCGATATGGATATCGATATGGTATATCCATATCGATATATCGATATGGATATCCATATCGATATCCATATGGATATCGATATCGATATCGATATGGATATCGATATGGATATCGATATCGATATCGATATGGATATCGATATCCATATCGATATCGATATCGATATCCATATCGATATCCATATCGATATCCATATCGATATCCATATCGATATCGATATGGATATCGATATGGATATCGATATCCATATCGATATCCATATCGATATTCATATCGATATCCATATCGATATCATATATCGATATCCATATCGATATGGATATCGATATCGATATGGATATCGATATCCATATCGATATGGATATCGATATGGATATCGATATCGATATATCGATATCGATATCGATATCGATATCGATATCGATATCGATATCGATATCGATATCGATATCCATATCGATATATCCATATCGATATCCATATCGATATCCATATCGATATCCATATCGATATCCGATATCGATATCGATATCGATATCGATATCGATATCGATATTCATATCGATATCCATATCGATATTGCATATCGATATCCATATCGATATCCATATCGATATCCATATCGATATCCATATCGATATCCATATCGATATCCATATCGATATTCATATCGATATCCATATCGATATCGATATCGATATCCATATCGATATCCATATCGATATCCATATCGATATCCATATCGATATCCATATCGATATTCATAGGGATATCCATATGATATCCATATCGATATCGATATCGTATATCGATATCCATATCGATATCCCATATCGATATTCATATCGATATCCATATCGATATGGATATCGATATATCGATATCCATATCGATATCCATATCGATATCCATATCGATAAATCGATATCGATATCCATATCGATATCCATATCGATATCCATATCGATATCCATATCGATATATCGATATCGATATCGATATCGATATCGATATCGATATCGATATCCATATCGATATCCATATCGATATCCATATCGATATCCATATCGATATCCATATATCGATATCCATATCGATATCCATATCGATATCCATATCGATATCGATATCGATATCCATATCGATATCCATATCGATATCCATATCGATATCCATATCGATATCCATATCGATATCCATATCGATATCCATATCGATATCGATATCGATATCCATATCGATATCCATATCGATATCCATATCGATATCCATATCGATAAACATATAGATATGCATATCGATATCCATATCAATATCCATATCGATATCCATATCGATATCCATATCCATATCATCGATATCCATATCGATATCCATATCGATATCCATATCGATATCCATATCGATATCCATATCGATATCCATATCGATATCCATATCGATATAAATATCGATATCCATATCGATATCCATATCGATATCCATATCGATATCCATATCGATATCCATATCGATATCCATATCGATATCCATATCGATATCCATATCGATATCCATATCGATATCCATATCGATATCCATATCGATATCCATATCGATATCCATATCGATATCCATATCGATATCCATATCGATATCCATATCGATATCCATATCGATATCCATATCGATATCCACATTGATATCCATATAGATATACATATCGATATCCATATCGATATCCATATCGATATCCATATCGATATCCATATCGATATCCATATCGATATCCATATCGATATCCATATCGATATCCATATCGATATCCATATCGATATATATATCGATATCCATATCGATATCCATATCGATATCCATATCGATATCCATATCGATATCCATATCGATATCCATATCGATATCCATATCGATATATCGATATCGATATCCATATCGATATCCATATCGATATCCATATCGATATCCATATCGATATCCATATCGATATCCATATCGATATCCATATCGATATCCATATCGATATCCATATCGATATCCATATCGATATCCATATCGATATCCATATCGATATCGATATCGATATATCGATATCCATATCGATATCCATATCGATATCCATATCGATATCCATATCGATATCCATATCGATTCATATCGATATCCATATCGATATCCATATCGATATCCATATCGATATCCATATCGATATCCATATCGATATCCATATCGATATCCATATCGATATTCATATCGATATCCATATCGATATCCATATCGATATCCATATCGATATCCATATCGATATCCATATCGATATCCATATCGATATTCATATCGATATCCATATCGATATCCATATCGATATCCATATCGATATCCATATCGATATCCATATCGATATCCATATCGATATCCATATCGATATCCATATATCGATATCCATATCGATATCCATATCGATATCCATATCGATATCCATATCGATATACATATCGATATCCATATCGATATCGATATCCATATCGATATCCATATCGATATCCATATCGATATCCATATCGATATCCATATCGATATATCATATCGATATCCATATCGATATCCATATCGATATATCGATATCCATATCGATATCCATATCGATATCCATATCGATATCCATATCCATATCGATATCCATATCGATATCCATATCGATATCCATATCGATATCGATATCCATATCGATATCCATATCGATATCCATATCGATATCCATATCGATATCCATATCGATATCCATATCGATATCCATATCGATATCCATATCGATATCCATATCGATATCCATATCGATATCCATATCGATATCCATATCGATATCCATATCGATATCCATATCGATATCCATATCGATATCCATATCGATATCGATATACATATCGATATCCATATCGATATCCATATCGATATATCGATATCGATATCCATATCGATATCCATATCGATATCCATATCGATATCCATATCGATATCCATATCGATATCCATATCGATATCCATATCGATATCCATATCGATATCCATATCGATATCCATATCGATATCCATATCGATATCCATATCGATATCCATATCGATATTCATATCGATATCCATATCGATATCCATATCGATATCCATATCGATATCCATATCGATATCCATATCGATATCCATATCGATATCCATATCGATATCCATATCGATATCCATATCGATATCCATATCGATATCCATATCGATATCCATATCGATATCCATATCGATATCCATATCGATATCGATATCCATATCGATATCCATATCGATATCCATATCGATATCCATATCGATATCCATATCGATATCCATATATCCATATCGATATCTATATCGATATCCATATCGATAATCCATATCGATATACATATCGATATCCATATCGATATCCATAACGATATCCAAATTGGCATCCATATCCATATCGATATCTATATCGATAAACATAGCGATATCCATATCGATATCCAAATCGATATCCATATCGATATACATATCGATATCCATATCGATATCGATATCCATATCGATATCCATATCGATATCCATATCGGTATCCATATGGATATCCACATCGATTACTATATCGATTACCATATCGATAATCCCATCGATATACATAAGATTATCCAAATCGACATCCATAACATTATCCAAATTGGCATCCATATCGATATCTATATCGATAAACATAGCGATATCCATATCGATATCCATTTTTCGTATATCCAAATCGATATCGATCTCCATATCCATATCGGGTTCCATATCGATATCCATAGAGATATATACATGGATATCCATATCGATTACTCTATCGATATTCATATCTATATACATAACATTATACAAATCGATATCCATATCTATATCCATATAGTTGTCCATATAGATATCCATAAATATATCCATATAGATATCCATATCGTTATCCAAATAGATAAACATATAGATATGCATATCCCTATCCATATCAATATCGACATCGAAATCTATATCGATATCCATATCGATATCCATATCGATATCCATATCGATATCCAAATCGATATCCATATCGATATCCATATCGATATCCATATCGATATCCATATCGATATCCATATCGATATCCATATCGATATCCATATCGATATCCATATCGATATCCATATCGATATCCATATCGATATCCATATCGATATCCATATCGATATCCATATCGATATCCATATCGATATCCATATCGATATCCATATCGATATCCATATCGATATCCATATCGATATCCATATCGATATCCATATCGATATCCATATCGATATCCATATCGATATCCATATCGATATCCATATCGATATCCATATCGATATCCATATCGATATCCATATCGATATCCATATCGATATCCATATCGATATCCATATCGATATCATATATCGATATCCATATCGATATCCATATCGATATCCATATCGATATCCATATCGATATCCATATCGATATCCATATCGATATCCATATCGATATCCATATCGATATCCATATCGATATCCATATCGATATCCATATCGATATCCATATCGATATCCATATCGATATCCATATCGATATCCATATCGATATCCATATCGATATCCATATCGATATCCATATCGATATCCATATCGATATCCATATCGATATCCATATCGATATCCATATCGATATCCATATCGATATATCCATATCGATATCCTATCGATATCCATATCGATATCCATATCGATATCCATATCGATATCCATATCGATATCCATATCGATATCCATATCGATATCCATATCGATATCCATATCGATATCCATATCGATATCCATATCGATATCCATATCGATATCCATATCGATATCCATATCGATATCCATATCGATATCCATATCGATATCCATATCGATATCCATATCGATATCCATATCGATATCCATATCGATATCCATATCGATATCCATATCGATATCCATATCGATATCCATATCGATATCCATATCGATATCCATATCGATATCCATATCGATATCCATATCGATATCCATATCGATATCCATATCGATATCCATATCGATATCCATATCGATATCCATATCGATATCCATATCGATCGATATCCATATCGATATCCATATCGATATCCATATCGATATCGATATCCATATCGATATCCATATCGATATCCATATCGATATCCATATCGATATCCATATCGATATCCATATCGATATCCATATCGATATATCCATATCGATATATCGATATCCATATCGATATCCATATCGATATCCATATCGATATCCATATCGATATCCATATCGATATCCATATCGATATCCATATCGATATACATATATCGATATCCATATCGATATCCATATCGATATCCATCGATATCCATATCGATATCCATATCGATATCCATATCGATATCCATATCGATATCCATATCGATATCCATATCGATATCCATATCGATATCCATATCGATATCCATATCGATATCCATATCGATATCCATATCGATATCCATATCGATATCCATATCGATATCCATATCGATATATATCCATATCGATATCCATATCGATATCCATATCGATATCCATATCGATATCCATATCGATATCCATATCGATATCCATATCGATATCGATATATCATATCCATATCCATATCGATATCCATATCGATATCCATATCGATATCCATATCGATATCCATATCGATATCCATATCGATATCCATATCGATATCCATATCGATATCCATATCGATATCCATATCGATATCGATATCCATATCGATATCCATATCGATATCCATATCGATATCCATATCGATATCCATATCGATATCCATATCGATATCCATATCGATATCCATATCGATATCCATATCGATATCCATATCGATATCCATATCGATATCCATATCGATATCCATATCGATATCCATATCGATATCCATATCGATATCCATATCGATATCCATATCGATATCCATATCGATATCGATATCCATATCGATATCCATATCGATATCCATATCGATATCCATATCGATATCCATATCGATATCCATATCGATATCCATCGATATCGATATATCGATATCCATCGATATCCATATCGATATCCATATCGATATCCATATCGATATCCATATCGATATCCATATCGATATCCATATCGATATCCATATCGATATCCATATCGATATCCATATCGATATCCATATCGATATCCATATCGATATCCATATCGATATCCATATCGATATATCCATATCGATATCCATATCGATATCCATATATCGATATCCATATCGATATCCATATCGATATATCCTATATCGATATCCATATCGATATCCATATCGATATCCATATCGATATCCATATCGATATCCATATCGATATCCATATCGATATCCATATCGATATCCATATCGATATCCATATCGATATATCCATATCGATATTCATATCGATATCCATATCGATATCCATATCGATATCCATATCGATATCCATATCGATATCCATATCGATATCCATATCGATATCCATATCGATATCCATATCGATATCCATATCGATATCCATATCGATATCCATATCGATATCCATATCGATATCCATATCGATATCCATATCGATATCCATATCGATATCCATATCGATATCCATATCGATATCCATATCGATATCCATATCGATATCCATATCGATATCCATATCGGTATCCATATGGATATCCACATCGATTACTATATCGATTACCATATCGATAATCCCATCGATATACATAAGATTATCCAAATCGACATCCATAACAATATCCAAATTGGCATCCATATCGATATCTATATCGATAAACATAGCGATATCCATATCGATATCCAAATCGATATCCATATCGATATCCATATCGATATCCATATCGATATCCATATCGATATCCATATCGATATCCATATCGATATCCATATCGATATCCATATCGATATCCATATCGGTATCCATATGGATATCCACATCGATTACTATATCGATTACCATATCGATAATCCCATCGATATACATAAGATTATCCAAATCGACATCCATAACATTATCCAAATTGGCATCCATATCGATATCTATATCGATAAACATAGCGATATCCATATCGATATCCATTTTGATATCCAAATCGATATCGATCTCCATATCCATATCGGGTTCCATATCGATATCCATAGAGATATATACATGGATATCCATATCGATTACTCTATCGATATTCATATCTATATACATAACATTATACAAATCGATATCCATATCTATATCCATATAGTTGTCCATATAGATATCCATAAATATATCCATATAGATATCCATATCGTTATCCAAATAGATAAACATATAGATATGCATATCCCTATCCATATCAATATCGACATCGAAATCTATATCGTATATCCATATCGATATCCATATCGATATCCATATCGATATCCATATCGATATCCATATCGATATCCATATCGATATCCATATCGATATCCATATCGATATCCATATCGATATCCATATCGATATACATATCGATATCCATATCGATATCCATATCGATATCCATATCGATATCCATATCGATATCCATATCGATATCCATATCGATATCCATATCGATATCCATATCGATATCCATATCGATATCCATATCGATATCCATATCGATATCCATATCGATATCCATATCGATATCCATATCGATATCCATATCGATATCCATATCGATATCCATATCGATATCCATATCGATATCGATATCCATATCGATATCCATATCGATATCCATATCGATATCCATATCGATATCCATATCGATATATCGATATCCATATCGATCCATATCGATATCCATATCGATATCCATATCGATATCCATATCGATATCCCGATATCCATATCGATATCCATATCGATATCCATATCGATATCCATATCGATATCCATATCGATATCCATATCGATATCCATATCGATATCCATATCGATATCCATATCGATATCCATATCGATATCCATATCGATATCCATATCGATATCCATATCGATATCCATATCGATATCCATATCGATATCCATATCGATATCCATATCGATATCCATATCGATATCCATATCGATATCCATATCGATATCCATATCGATATCCATATCGATATCCATATCGATATCCATATCGATATCCATATCGATATCCATATCGATATCCATATCGATATCCATATCGATATCCATATCGATATCCATATCGATATCCATATCGATATCCATATCGATATCCATATCGATATCCATATCGATATCCATATCGATATCCATATCGATATCCATATCGATATCCATATCGATATCCATATCGATATCCATATCGATATCCATATCGATATCCATATCGATATCCATATCGATATCCATATCGATATCCATATCGATATCCATATCGATATCCATATCGATATCCATATCGATATCCATATCGATATCCATATCGATATCCATATCGATATCCATATCGATATCCATATCGATATCCATATCGATATCCATATCGATATCCATATCGATATCCATATCGATATCCATATCGATATCCATATCGATATCCATATCGATATCCATATCGATATCCATATCGATATCCATATCGATATCCATATCGATATCCATATCGATATCCATATCGATATCCATATCGATATCCATATCGATATCCATATCGATATCCATATCGATATCCATATCGATATCCATATCGATATCCATATCGATATCCATATCGATATCCATATCGATATCCATATCGATATCCATATCGATATCCATATCGATATCCATATCGATATCCATATCGATATCCATATCGATATCCATATCGATATCCATATCGATATCCATATCGATATCCATATCGATATCCATATCCGATATCCATATCGATATCCATATCGATATCCATATCCATATATCATATGATATCCATATCGATATCCATATCGATATCCATATCGATATCCATATCGATATCCATATCGATATCCATATCGATATCCATATCGATATCCATATCGATATCCATATCGATATCCATATCGATATCCATATCGATATCCATATCGATATCCATATCGATATCCATATCGATATCCATATCGATATCCATATCGATATCCATATCGATATCCATATCGATATCCATATCGATATCCATATCGATATCCATATCGATATCCATATCGATATCCATATCGATATCCATATCGATATCCATATCGATATCCATATCGATATATATATATCGATATCCATATCGATATCCATATCGATATCCATATCGATATCCATATCGATATCCATATCGATATCCATATCGATATCCATATCGATATCCATATCGATATCCATATCGATATCCATATCGATATCCATATCGATATCCATATCGATATCCATATCGATATCCATATCGATATCCATATCGATATCCATATCGATATCCATATCGATATCCATATCGATATCCATATCGATATCCATATCGATATCCATATCGATATCATATCGATATCCATATCGATATCCATATCGATATCCATATCGATATCCATATCGATATCCATATCGATATCCATATCGATATCGATATATCGATATCCATATCGATATCCATATCGATATCCATATCGATATCCATATCGATATCCATATCGATATCCATATCGATATCCATATCGATATCCATATCGATATCCATATCGATATCCATATCGATATCCATATCGATATCCATATCGATATCCATATCCATATCGATATCCATATCGATATCCATATCGATATCCATATCGATATCCATATCGATATCCATATCGATATCCATATCGATATCCATATCGATATCCATATCGATATCCATATCGATATCCATATCGATATCCATATCGATATCCATATCGATATCCATATCGATATCCATATCGATATCCATATCGATATCCATATCGATATCCATATCGATATCCATATCGATATCCATATCGATATCCATATCGATATCCATATCGATATCCATATCGATATCCATATCGATATCCATATCGATATCCATATCGATATCCATATCGATATCCATATCGATATCCATATCGATATCGATATATCCATATCGATATCCATATCGATATCCATATCGATATCCATATCGATATCCAATATCGATATCCATATCGATATCCATATCGATATAACATATCGATATCCATATCGATATCCATATCGATATCCATATCGATATCCATATCGATATCCATATCGATATATCGATATCCATATCGATATCCATATCGATATCCATATCCATATCGATATCCATATCGATATCCATATCGATATCCATATCGATATCCATATGGATATCCACATCGATTACTATATCGATTACCATATCGATAATCCCATCGATATACATAAGATTATCCAAATCGACATCCATAACATTATCCAAATTGGCATCCATATCGATATCTATATCGATAAACATAGCGATATCCATATCGATATCCATTTTGATATCCAAATCGATATCGATCTCCATATCCATATCGGGTTCCATATCGATATCCATAGAGATATATACATGGATATCCATATCGATTACTCTATCGATATTCATATCTATATACATAACATTATACAAATCGATATCCATATCGATATCCATATAGATATCCATATAGATATCCATATCGATATCCATATAGATATCCATATCGATATCCAAATAGATATACATATCGATATATAGATATGCATATCGATATCCATATCAATATCGACATCGAAATATATATCGATATCGATATCCATATCGATATCCATATCGATATCCATATCGATATCCATATCGATATCCATATCGATATCCATATCGATATCCATATCGATATCCATATCGATATCCATATCGATATCCATACATATCGATATCCATATCGATATCCATATCGATATCCATATCGATATCCATATCGATATCCATATCGATATCCATATCGATATCCATATCGATATCCATATCGATATCCATATCGATATCCATATCGATATCCATATCGATATCCATATCGATATCCATATCGATATCCATATCGATATCCATATCGATATCCATATCGATATCCATATCGATATCCATATCGATATCCATATCGATATCCATATCGATATCCATATCGATATCCATATCGATATCCATATCGATATCCATATCGATATCCATATCGATATCCATATCGATATCCATATCCATATCGATATCCATATCGATATCCATATCGATATCCATATCGATATCCATATCGATATCCATATCGATATCCATATCGATATCCATATCGATATCCATATCGATATCCATATCGATATCCATATCGATATCCATATCGATATCCATATCGATATCCATATCGATATCCATATCGATATCCATATCCATATCGATATCCATATCGATATCCATATCGATATCCATATCGATATCCATATCGATATCCATATCGATATCCATATCGATATCCATATCGATATCCATATCGATATCCATATCGATATCTATATCGATATCCATATCGATATCCATATCGATATCCATATCGATATCCATATCGATATCCATATCGATATCCATATCGATATCCATATCGATATCCATATCGATAAACATATCGATATCCATATCGATATCCATATCGATATCCATATCGATATCCATATCGATATCCATATCGATATCCATATCGATATCCATATCGATATCCATATCGATATCCATATGGATATCCATATCGATTACTATATCGATTACCATATCGATAATCCATATCGATATACATAAGATTATCCAAATCGACATCCATAACATTATCCAAATTGGCATCCATATCGATATCTATATCGATAAACATAGCGATATCCATATCGATATCCATATCGATATCCATATCGATATCCATATCGATATCCATATCGATATCCATATCGATATCCATATCGATATCCATATCGATATCCATAGCGATATCCATATCGATATCCATATCGATATCCATATCGATATCCATATCGATATCCATATCGATATCCATATCGATATCCATATAGATATCCATATCGATATCCATATCGATATCCATATCGATATCCATATCGATAAACATATCGATATCCATATCGATATCCATATCGATATCCATATCGATATCCATATCGATATCCATATCGATATCGATATCTATATCCATATCCATATCGATATCCATATCGATATCCATATCGATATCCATATCGATATCCATATCGATATCCATATCGATATCCATATCGATATCCATATCGATATCCATATCGATATCCATATCGATATCCATATCGATATCCATATCGATATCCATATCGATATCCATATCGATATCCATATCGATATCCATATCGATATCCATATCGATATCCATATCGATATCCATATCGATATCCATATCGATATCCATATCGATATATCATATCGATATCCATATCGATATCCATATCGATATCCATATCGATATCCATATCGATATCCATATCGATATCCATATCGATATCCATATCGATATCCATATCGATATCCATATCGATATCCATATCGATATCCATATCGATATCCATATCGATATCCATATCGATATCCATATCGATATCCATATCGATATCCATATCGATATCCATATCGATATCCATATCGATATCCATATCGATATCCATATCGATATCCATATCGATATCCATATCGATATCCATATCGATATCCATATCGATATCCATATCGATATCCATATCGATATCCATATCGATATCCATATCGATATCCATATCGATATCGATCCATATCGATATCCATATCGATATCCATATCGATATCCATATCGATATCCATATCGATATCCATATCGATATCCATATCGATATCCATATCGATATCCATATCGATATCCATATCGATATCCATATCGATATCCATATCGATATCCATATCGATATCCATATCCATATCGATATCCATATCGATATCCATATCGATATCCATATCGATATCCATATCGATATCCATATCGATATCCATATCGATATCCATATCGATATCCATATCGATATCCATATCGATATCCATATCGATATCCATATCGATATCCATATCGATATCCATATCGATATCCATATCGATATCCATATCGATATCCATATCGATATCCATATCGATATCCATATCGATATCCATATCGATATCCATATCGATATATATCCATATCGATATCCATATCGATATCCATATCGATATCGATATCCATATCGATATCATATCGATATCCATATCGATATCCATATCGATATCCATATCGATATCCATATCGATATCCATATCGATATCCATATCGATATCCATATCGATATCCATATCGATATCCATATCGATATCCATATCGATATCGATATCCATATCGATATCCATATCGATATCCATATCGATATCCATATCGATATCCATATCGATATCCATATCGATATCCATATCGATATCCATATCGATATCCATATCGATATCCATATCGATATCCATATCGATATCCATATCGATATCCATATCGATATCCATATCGATATCCATATCGATATCCATATCGATATCCATATCGATATCCATATCGATATCCATATCGATATCCATATCGATATATATATCGATATCCATATCGATATCCATATCGATATCCATATCGATATCCATATCGATATCCATATCGATATCCATATCGATATCCATATCGATATCCATATCGATATCCATATCGATATCCATATCGATATCCATATCGATATCCATATCGATATCCATATCGATATCCATATCGATATCCATATCGATATCCATATCGATATCCATATCGATATCCATATCGATATCCATATCGATATCCATATCGATATCCATATCGATATCCATATCGATATATATATCGATATCCATATCGATATCCATATCGATATCCATATCGATATCCATATCGATATCCATATCGATATCCATATCGATATCCATATCGATATCCATATCGATATCCATATCGATATCGATATCCATATCGATATCCATATCGATATCCATATCGATATCCATATCGATATCCATATCGATATCCATATCGATATCCATATCGATATCCATATCGATATCCATATCGATATCCATATCGATATCCATATCGATATCCATATCGATATCCATATCGATATCCATAATATCCATATCGATATCCATATCGATATCCATATCGATATCCATATCGATATCCATATCGATATCCATATCGATATCCATATCGATATCCATATCGATATCCATATCGATATCCATATCGATATCCATATCGATATCATATCATCGATATCCATATCGATATCCATATCGATATCCATATCGATATCCATATCGATATCCATATCGATATCCATATCGATATCATATCGATATCCATATCGATATATCCATATCGATATCCATATCGATATCATATCCATATCGATATCCATATCGATATCCATATCGATATCCATATCGATATCCATATCGATATCCATATCGATATCCATATCGATATCCATATCGATATCCATATCGATATCCATATCGATATCCATATCGATATCTCATATCGATATCCATATCGATATCCATATCGATATCCATATCGATATCCATATCGATATCCATATCGATATCCATATCGATATCGATATCCATATCGATATCCATATCGATATCCATATCGATATCCATATCGATATCGATATCCATATCGATATCCATATCGATATCCATATCGATATCCATATCGATATCCATATCCAATATCCATCGATATCCATATCGATATCCATATCTATATGATATCAATATATCGATATCCATATCGATATCCATATCGATATCCATATCGATATCCATATCGATATCCATATCGATATCCATATCGATATCCATATCGATATCCATATCGATATCCATATCGATATCCATATCGATATCCATTTCGATATCCATATCGATATCCATATCGATATCCATAACGATATCCATATCGATATCCATATCGATATTCATATCGATATCCATATAGATATACATATGGATATCCATATCGATATACATATCATATCGATATTCATATTTAAATACATATCGATATAAATATCGATATCCATATCGATATCCATATCGATATCCATATCGATATCCATATCGATATCCATATCGTATATCCATATCGATATCCATATCGATATCCATATCGATATCCATATATCGATATCAATCATATAGATATCCCTAAAGATATCCATATAGATATCCATATCGTTATCCAAATAGATATACATATAGATATGCATATCCCTATCCATATCAATATCGACATCGAAATCTATATCGATATCGATATCCATATCGATATCCATATCAATATACATATCGATATCCAAATCGATAACCATATCGACATCCAAATCGATATCCATATCGATATCTGCATCGATATCCATATCGATATCTGCATCGATATCCATATCGATATACATACACGATATCGATATACATATCGATATCCATATCGATATCCATATCGATATCCATATCGGTATCCATATGGATATCCATATCGATATCATATCGATATCGATTACCATATCGATAATCCCATCGATATACATAAGATTATCCAAATCGACATCCATAACGTTATCCAAATTGGCATACATATCGATATATATATCGATAAACATATCGATATCCATATCGATATCCATTTTGATATCCAAATCGATATCGATCTCCATATCCATATCGGGTTCCATATCGATATCCATAGAAATATATACATGGATATCCATATCGATTACTATCTATCGATATTCATATTTAAATACATAACATTATCGAAATCGATATCCATATCCATATCGATATCCATATAGATATCCATATGGATATCCATATCGATATCCATATCGATATCCATATCGATATATCGATATCGATATCCATATCGATATCCATATTTATATATATCCATATATAGATATCCATATCGATATCCATATCGATATCCATATCGATATCCATATCGATATCCAAATCGATATACATATCGATATCCATATCGATATCCATATCGATATCCATATCGATATCCATATCGATATCCATATCGATATCCATATCGATATCCATATCGATATCCATATCGATATCCATATCGATATCCATATCGATATCCATATCGATATCTACATCGATATCCATATCGATATCCATATCGATATCCATATCGATATCCATATCGATATCCATATCGATATCCATATCGATATCCATATCGATATCCATATCGATATCCATATCGATATCCATATCGATATCTCATATCGATATCCATATCGATATCCATATCGATATCCATATCGATATCCATATCGATATCCATATCGATATCCATATCGATATCCATATCGATATCTATATCGATATCCATATCGATATCCATATCGATATCCATATCGATATCGATATCCATATCGATATCCATATCGATATCCATATGGATATCCATATCGATATCTATATCGATATACCATATCGATAATCCATATCGATATACATATCGATTATTCAAATCGACATCCATAACAATATCCAAATTGGCATCCATATCGATATCTATATCGATAAACATAGCGATATCCATATCGACATCCAAATCGATATCCATATCGATATCTGCATCGATATCCATATCGATATACATACACGATATTCATATCGATATATATATCGATATCCATATGGATATTCACATCGATTACTATATCGATTACCATATCGATAATCCCATCGATATACATAAGATTATCCAAATCGACATCCATAACATTATCTAAATTGGCATCCATATCGATATCTATATCGATAAACATAGCGATATCCATATCGATATCCATTTTGATATCCAAATCGATATCGATCTCCATATCCATATCGGGTTCCATATCGATATCCATAGAGATATATACATGGATATCCATATCGATTACTCTATCGATATTCATATCTATATACATAACATTATACAAATCGATATTCATATCAATATCCATATAGATGTCCATATAGATATCCCTAAAGATATCCTTATAGATATCCATATTGTTATCCAAATAGATATACATATAGATATGCATATCCCTATCCACATCAATATCGACAGCGAAATATATATCGATATCGATATCCATATCGAAATCCATATCAATATACATATCGATATCCATATCGATATCCAAATCGATATCCATATCGACATCCATATCGATATCCATATCGATATCTCATATCGATATCCATATCGATATATCCATATCGATATCCATATCGATATCCATATCGATATCCATATCGATATCCATATCGATATCCATATCGATATCCACATCGATATCCATATCGATATCCATATCGATATCCATATCGATATCCATATCGATATCATATATCAATATCGATATCGATATATATCGATATATCGATATCCATATCGATATCCATATCGATATACATATCGATATCCATATCGATATCCATATCGATATCCATATCGATATCCATATCGATATCCATATCGATATCCATATCGATATCCATATCGATATACATACACGATATCGATATCCATATCGATATCCATATCGATATCCATATCGATATCCATATCGATATCCATATCGATATCCATATCGATATCCATATCGATATCCATATCGATATCCATATCGATATCCATATCGATATCCATATCGATATCCATATCGATATCCATATCGATATCCATATCGATATCCATATATCGATATCCATATCGATATCCATATCGATATCCATATCGATATCCATATCGATATCCATATCGATATCCATATCGATATCGATATCCATATCGATATCCATATCGATATCCATATCGATATCCATATCGATATCCATATCGATATATCTATATCGATATCCATATCGATCCATATCGATATCCATATCGATATCGATATCCATATCGATGCTCATATCGATATCCATATCGATATCCATATCGATATATCATATTGATATCCATATCGATATCCATATCGATATCCATATCGATATCCATATCGATATCCATATCGATATCCATATCGATATCCATATCGATATCGATATCCATATCGATATCCATATCGATATCCATATCGATATCCATATCGATATCCATATCGATATCCATATCGATATCCATATCGATATCTCATATCGATATCCATATCCATATCGATATCCATATCGATATCCATATCGATATCCATATCGATATCCATATCGATATCCATATCGATATCCATATCGATATCCATATATCGATATCCATATCGATATCCATATCGATATCCATATCGATATCCATATCGATATCCATATCGATATCCATATCGATATCCATATCGATATCCATATCGATATCCATATCGATATCCATATCGATATCCATATCGATATCCATATCGATATCCATATCGATATCCATATCGATATCCATATCGATATCCATATCGATATCCATATCGATATCCATATCGATATCGATATCCATATCGATTTCCATATCCATATCGATATCCATATCGATATCCATATCGATATCCATATCGATATCCATATCGATATCCATATCAATATCCAAATCGATATCCATATCGATACACATATCGATATCCATATCGGTCCATCTCGAAATCCACATTGATATCCATATCGATATACATATTGATATCCATATCGATATCCATATCAATATCCATATCGATATCCAAAACGATATCCATATCGATATCTGCAACGATGTCCATATCGATATACATCGATACACGTACATCGATATCCATATCGATATCCATATCGAATCCATATCGATATCCATATCGATATCCATATCGATATTCCATATCGATATCCATATCGATATCCATATCGATATCCATATCGATATCCATATCGATATCCATATCGATATCCATATCGATATCCATATCGATATCCATATCGATATCCATATCGATATCCATATCGATATCCATATCGATATCCATATCGATATATCGATATCCATATCGATATCCATATCGATATCCATATCAATATCCATATCGATATCCATATCGATATCCATATCGCTATCGATATCGATATCGATATCGATATCCAGATTGTTATCCATATCGATATCCAAATCGATATCCATATCGATATCCATATCGATATCGATATGTATATCGATATCCATATCGATATCCAAATCGAAATGCATATTGATATATTCATACATTCATATCCATATCGGGTTTCATGTCGATATCCATATAGATATACATTGGATATCCATATCGATTACTCTATCGATATTCATAATTAAATACATAACAAAATAAAAATCGATATCAACGTAGATATCCATATAGATATCCATATCGCTACCCATATCGAAATCGATATCGAAATCCATATCGATATCCATATCTATATATATCCACATATCCATAACGATATACATATCGATATCCATATCGATATATATATCGATATCCATATCGATATCCATATCGATATCCATATCGATATCCATATCGATATCCATATCGATATCCATATCGATATCCATATCGATATCCATATCGATATCCATATCGATATTCATATCGATATCCATATCGATAACCATATCGATATCGATATCATATCCGATCCATATGGATATCCCTATCGATATCCATATCGATATCCATATCGATATCCATATCGATATCCATATCGATATCCATATCGATATCCATATCGATATCCATATCGATATCATATCGATATCGATATCCATATCGATATCCATATCGATATCCATATCGATATCCATATCGATATCCATATCGATATCCATATCGATATCCGATATCCATATCGATATCCATATCGATATCCATATCGATATCCATATCGATAACCATCTCCACATCGATATCCATATCGATTCATATGGATATCCATATCGATCCATATCGATATCCATGTCAATATTCATGTCGATATCCATATCGATATCCATATCGATATCCATATCAATATCCATATCGATATCCATATCAATATCCATATCGATATCCAAATCGATACCCATATCGCCATCCATATCGGTATCCATATGGATATCTACATCGATATCCATATCGACATCCATATCGATATCCATATCGACATCCATATCGATATCCATATCGATATCCATATCGATATCCATATCGATATCCATATCGATATCCATATCGGCCCATATCGAAATCCACATTGATATCCATATCGATATCCATATCGATATCCATATCACAATCGTCATCGAAATCCATATCGATATCCATATCTATATATATCAATATATCCATATCGATAACCATATGCACATCGATATCCATATCGATCCATATCGATATCCATATCGATCCATATCGATATCCATATCGATCCATATCGATATCCATGTCGATATCCATATCGATATCCATTTTGATATCCATATCGATATCCAAATCGATATCCATAATGATATCCAACTTCATATCCATATCGGGTTTCATATCGATATCCATATAGATATACATATGGATATCCATATCGATTACTCTATCGATATTCATATTTAAATACATAACATTATAAAAATCGATATCCATATCCATATATAGATATCCTTATAGATATCCATATCGCTATCCATATCAAAATCGATATCGAAATCCATATCGATATCCATATATAGATGTCCATATAGATATCCCTAAAGATATCCATATAGATATCCATATCGTTATCCAAATAGATATACATATAGATATGCATATCGCTATCCATATCAATATCGGCATCGAAATCTATATCGATATCGATATCCATATCGAAATCCATATCAATATACATATCGATATCCAAAACGATAACCATATCGACATCCAAATCGATATCCATATCGATATCTGCATCGATATCCATATCGATATCTGCATCGATATCCATATCGATATCTGCATCGATATCGATATCGATATACATATCGATATCCATATCGATATCCATATCGATATCCATATCGGTATCCATATGGATATCCACATCGATTACGATATCGATTACCATATCGATAATCCCATCGATATACATAAGATTATCCAAATCGACATCCATAACATTATCCAAATTGGCATACATATCGATATATATATCGATAAACATATCGATATCCATATCGATATCCATTTTGATATCCAAATCGATATCGATCTCCATATCCATATCGGGTTCCATATCGATATCCATAGAAATATATACATGGATATCCATATCGATTACTCTATCGATATTCATATTTAAATACATAACATTATAAAAATCGATATCCATATCCATATAGATATCCATATAGATAGCCATATGGATATCCTTATAGATATCCATATCGCTATCCATATCAAAATCGATATCGAAATCCATATCGATATCCATATTTATATATATCCATATATAGATGTCCATATAGATATCCCTAAAGATATCCATATAGATATCCATATCGTTATCCAAATAGATATACATATAGATATGCATATCCTATCCATATCTAATATATCGATATCCATATCGAAATCTATATCGATATCCATATCGATATCCATTTCAATATCCATATCGATATCCAAATCGATACCCATATCGCCATCCATATCGATATCCATATGGATATCTACATCGATATCCATATCGATATCCATATCGATATCCATATCGATATCCATATCGATATCCATATCGATATCCATATCGATATCCATATCGATATCCATATCGATATCCATATCGATATCCATATCGATATCCATATCGATATCCATATCGAAATCCATATCGATATCCATATCGATATCCATATCGATATCCATATCGATATCCATATCGATATCCATATCGATATCCATATCGATATCCATATCGATATCCATATCGATATCCATATCGATATCCATATCGATATCCATATGGATATCTTCATCGATATCCATATCGATATCCATATCGATATCCATATCGATATCCATATCGATATCCATATCGATATCCATATCGATATCCATATCGATATCCATATCGATATCCATATCGATATCCATATCGATATCCATATCGATATCCATATCGATATCCATATCGATATCCATATCGATATCCATATCGATATCCATATCGATATCCATATCGATATCCATATCGATATCCATATCGATGTCCATATCGATATCCATATCGATATCCATATCGATATCCATATCGATATCGATATCCATATCGAAATCGATATCCATATCGATATCCATTTCAATATCGATATCCATATCGATATCCATATCGATATCCATATCGATATCCATATCGATATCCATATCGATATCCATATCGATATCCATATCGATATCCACATCGATATCCATATCGATATCCATATCGATATCCATATCGATATCCATATCGATATCCATATCGATATCCATATCGATATCCATATCGCTATCGATATCGATATCCAGATTGTTATCCATATCGATATCCAAATCGATATCCATATCGATATCCATATCGATATCGATATGTATATCGATATCCATCTCGATATCCAAATCGAAATTGATATATTCATATATTCATATCCATATCGGGTTTCATGTCGATATCCATATAGATATACATATCGATATCCATATCGATATCCATATCTATATCCATATCGATATCCATGTCGATATCCATATGGATATCTGCATCGATATCCATATCGATATCCATATCGATATCCATATCGATATTCATATCGATATCCATATCGATATCCATATCGATATCCATATCAATATCCATATCGATATCCACATCGATATACAAATCAATATCCATATCGATATCCAAATCGATACACATATCGATATCCATATCGATATCCATATCGATATCCATATCGCTATCGATATCGATATCCAGATTGTTATCCATATCAATATCCAAATCGATATTCATATCGATATCCATATCGATATCGATATGTATATCGATATCCATATCAATATCCAAATCGATATCCATATCGCTCCATATCGAAATCCACATTGATATCCATATCGATATCCATATCGATATCCATATCGATATTCATATCGATATCCATATCAATATCCATATCGATATCCACATCGATATACATATCAATATCCATATCGATATCCAAATCGATACACATATCGATATCCATATCGATATCCATATCGATATCCACATCGATCCATATCGATATCCATATCGATATCCATATCAATATCCAAATCGATATCCATATCGCTCCATATCGAAATCCACATTGATATCCATATCGATATTCATATCGATAACCATATCCACATCGATATCCAATCCGATCCATATGGATATCCATATCGATCCATATCGATATCCATATCGATATCCATATCCATATCCACATCGATATCCATATCGATATCCATATCGCTATCCATATCGATATCCATATCGATCCATATCGATATCCATATCGATCCATATCGATATCCATGTCGACATCCATATCGAAATCCATATCGATATCCATATCGATATCCATATCGATATCCATATCGATATCCATATCGATATCCATATCGATCCATATCGATATCCATATCGATCCATATCGATATACATGTCGATATCCATATCGATATCTATATCGATATCCATATCAATATTCATATGGATATCCATATCTATCCATATCCACATCGAAATCCATATCGATTCATATGGATATCCATATCGATCCATATCGATCCATATCGATATCCATGTCAATATCCATGTCGATATCCATATCGATATCGATATCGATATCCATATCAATATCCATATCGATATCCATATCAATATCCATATCGATATCCAAATCAATACACATATCGATATCCATATCGATATCCATTTTGATATCCATATAGATATCCATATCGCTATCCATATCACAATCGACATCGAAATCCATATCGAAATTCATATCTATATATATCCATATATCCATATCGATAACCATATCCACATCGATATCCATATCGATCCATATCGATATCGATATCCATATCGATATCCATATCGATCCATATCGATATCCATGTCGATATCCATGTCGATATCCATGTCGATATCCATATCGATATCCATATCGATCCATATCGGGTTTCATATCGATATCCATATAGATATACATATGGATATCCATATCGATTACTCTATCGATATTCATATTTAAAAACATAACATTATAAAAATCGATATCCATATCCATATAGATATCAATATAGATATCCATATAGATAGCCATATAGATATCCCTATAGATATCCATATCGCTATCCATATCAAAATCGATATCGAAATCCATATCGATATCCATATCTATATATATCCATATATAGATGTCCATATAGATATCCCTAAAGATATCCATATAGATATCCATATCGTTATCCAAATAGATATACATATAGATATGCATATCCCTATCCATATCAATATCGACATCGAAATCTATATCGATATCGATATCCATATCGATATCCATATCAATATACATATCGATATCCAAATCGATATCCATATCGATATCCATATCGATATCCATATCGATATCCATATCGATATCCATATCGATATCCATATCGATCCATATCGATATCCATATTGATATCCATATCGATACACATATCGATATCCATATCGGTCCATATCGAAATCCACATTGATATCCATATCGATATCCAAATCGATATCCATATCAATATCCATATCGATATCCATATCGATCCCTATCGATATCCATATCTATATCCATATCGATATCCATATCGATATCCATATCGATATCCATAAAGATATCCATATCGATATCCATATCGATATCCATATGGATATCTTCATCGATATCCATATCGATATCCATATCGATATCCATATCGATCCATATCGATATCCATATCGATATCCATATCGATACCCATATCGATATCCATATCTATATCCATATCGAAATCCACATTGATATCCATATCGATATCCATATCGATATCCATATCGATCCATATCGATATCCATATCGATATCCATATCGATATACATATCGATATCCATATCGGTCCATATGGAAATCCACATTGATATCTATATCGATATCCATATCGATATCCATATCGATATTCATATCGATCCATATCGATATCCATATCGATATCCATATCGATATCCATATCGATACCCATATCGATATCCATATCGATGTCCATATCGATATCCATATCAATATCCATATCGATATCTATATCGATATCCATATCGATATCCATATCGATATCCATATCGATATCCATATCGATATCCATATCGATATCCATATCGATATCCATATCGATACACATATCGATATCCATATCGGTCCATATCGAAATCCACATTGATATCCATATCGATATCCATATCGATATCCATATCGATATCCATATCGATATCCATATCGATATCCATATCGATCCATATCGATATCCATATCGATATCCATATCGATATACATATCGATATCCATATCGGTCCATATCGAAATCCACATTGATATCCATATCGATATCCATATCGATATCCAAATCGATATGCATATTGTTATCGAACTTCATATCCATATCGGGTTTCATATCGATATCCATATAGATATACATATGGATATCCATATCGATTACTCTATCGATATTCATATTTAAATACATAACATTATAAAAATCGATATCCATATCCATATAGATATCCATATAGATAGCCATATAGATATCCTTATAGATATCCATATCGCTATCCATATCAAAACCGATATCGAAATCCATATCGATATCCATTTCTATATATATCCATATATAGATGTCCATATAGATATCCCTAAAGATATCCATATAGATATTCATATCGTTATCCAAATAGATATACATATAGATATGCATATACCTATCCATATCAATATCGACATCGAAATCTATATCGATATCCATATCGATATCCATATCAATATACATATCGATATCTGCATCGATATCCATATCGATATACATACACGATATCGATATACATATCGATATCCATATCGATATCCATATCGATATCCATATCGGTATCCATATCGATATCGATATCGACATATCGATATCTATATCGATTACCATATCGATAATCCCATCGATATACATAAGATTATCAAAATCGACATCCATAACATTATCCAAATTGGCATCCATATCGATAAACATATCGATATCCATTTTGATATCCAAATCGATATCGATCTCCATATCCATAGCGGGTTCCATATCGATATCCATAGAGATATATACATGGATATCCATATCGATTACTCTATCGATATTCATATCTATATACTTAACATTATAAAAATCGATATCCATATCCATATAGATATCCATATAGATATCCATATAGATAGCCATATAGATATCCATATCGCTATCCATATCGCTATCCATATCTATAAATCGATATCGAAATCCATATCGATATCCATATATATATATATATATCCATATATAGATGTCCATATAGATATCCCTAAAGATATCCATATAGATATCCATATCGTTATCCAAATAGATATACATATAGATATGCATATCCCTATCCATATCAATATCGACATCGAAATCTATATCGATATCCATATCGATATCCATATCAATATCCATATCGATATCCAAATCGATACCCATATCGCCATCCATATCGATATCCATATGGATATCTACATCGATATCCATATCGATATCCATATCGATATCCATATCGATATCCATATCGATATCCATATCGATATCCATATCGATATCCATATCGATATCCATATCGATATCCATATCGATATCCATATCGATATCCATATCGATATCCATATCGATATCCATATCGATATCCATATCGATATCCATATCGATATTCATATCGATATCCATATCGATATCCATATCGATATCCATATCGATATCCATATCGATATCCATATCGATATCCATATGGATATCTTCATCGATATCCATATCGATATCCATATCGAGGTCCATATCGAAATCCATATTGATATCCATATCGATATCCATATCGATATCGATATCGATATCCATATCGATATCCATATCGATATCCATATCGATATCCATATCAATATCCATATCGATATCCATATCGATATCCATATGGATATCTTCATCGATATCCATATCGATATCCATATCGATCTCCATATCGATCCATATCGATATCCATATCGATATCCATATCGATACACATATCGATATCCATATCGGTCCATATCGAAATCCACATTGATATCCATATCGATATCCATATCGATATCCATATCGATATCGATATCCATATCGATATCCATATCGATATCCATATCGATATCCATATCGATATCGATATCCATATCGATATCCATATCGATATCCATATCGATATCCATATCGATATCCATATCGATATCCATATCGATATCCATATCGATATCCATATCGATATCCATATCGATATCATATCATATCGATATCGATATCCATATCGATATCCATATCGATATCCATATCGATATCCATATCGATATCCATATCGATATCCATATCGATATCCATATCGATATCCATATCGATATCCATATCGATATCCATATCGATATCCATATCGATATCCATATCGATATCCATATCGATATCCATATCGATATCCATATCGATATCCATATCGATATCCATATCGATATCCATATCGATATCATATCGATATCCATATCGATATCCATATCGATATCCATATCGATATCCATATCGATATCCATATCGATATCCATATCGATATCCATATCGATATCCATATCGATATCCATATCGATATCCATATCGATATCCATATCGATTCCATATCGATCGATATCCATATCGATATCCATATCGATATCCATATCGATATCCATATCGATATCCATATCGATATCCATATCGATATCCATATCGATATCCATATCGATATCCATATCGATATCCATATCGATATTCATATCGATATCCATATCGATATCCATATCGATCATATCGATATCCATATCGATATCCATATCGATATCCATATCGATATCCATATCGATATCCATATCGATATCCATATCGATATCCATATCGATATCCATATCGATATCCATATCGATATCCATATCGATATCCATATCGATATCCATATCGATATCCATATCGATATCCATATCGATATCCATATCGATATCCATATCGATATCCATATCGATATCCATATCGATATCCATATCGATATCCATATCGATATCCATATCGATATCCATATCGATATCCATATCGATATCCATATCGATATCCATATCGATATCCATATCGATATCCATATCGATATCCATATCGATATCCATATCGATATCCATATCGATCCATATCGATATCCATATCGATACATATCGATATCCATATCGATATCCATATCGATATCCATATCGATATCCATATCGATATCATATCGTATATCGATATCTATATCGATATCCATATCGATATCCATATCGATATCCATATCGATATCCATATCGATATCCATATCGATATCCATATCGATATCCATATCGATATCCATATCGATATCCATATCGATATCCATATCGATATCCATATCGATATCCATATCGATATCCATATCGATATCCATATCGATATCCATATCGATATCGATATCATATCGATATCCATATCCATATCGATATCCATATCGATATCCATATCGATATCCATATCGATATCTATATCGATATCCATATCGATATCCATATCGATATCCATATCGATATCCATATCGATATCCATATCGATATCCATATCGATACACATATCGATATCCATATCGGTCCATATCGAAATCCACATTGATATCCATATCGATATCCATATCGATATCCATATCGATATTCATATCGATCCATATCGATATCCATATCGATATTCATATCGATATTCATATCGATCCATATCGATATCAAAATCGATATCCATATCGATACACATATCGATATCCATATCGGTCCATATCGAAATCCATATCGATATCTGCATCGATATCCATATCGATATCCGCATCGATATCCATATCGATATCCATATCGATATCCATATCGATATCCATATCGATATCCATATCGATATCCATATCGATATCCATATCGATATCCATATCGATATCCATATCGGTCCATATCGAAATCCATATCGATATCTGCATCGATATCCATATCGATATCCATATCGATGTGCATATCGATATCCATATCGATATCCATATCGATATCCATATCGATATCCATATCGATATCCATATCGATATCCATATCGATATCCATATCGATATCCATATCGATATCCATATCGATATCCATATCGATCCATATCGATATCCATATCGATATACATATCGATATCCATATCGGTCCATATCGAAATCCACATTGATATCCATATCGATATCCAAATCGATGTCCACATTGATATCCATATAGATATACACATAGATATGCATATCGCTCTCTATATCAAAATCCACTTCGAAATCCACATCGATATCCATATCGATACACATATCGATATCCATATCGGTCCATATCGAAATCCACATTGATATCCATATCGATATCCATATCGATATCCATATCGATATCCATATCGATATCCATATCGATCTCATATCGATATCCATATCGATATCCATATCGATATCCATATCGATATCCATATCGATATCCATATCGATATCCATATCGATATCCATATGGATATCTTCATCGATATCCATATCGATATCCATATCGATATCCATATCGATATCCATATCGATATCCATATCGATATCCATATCGATCCATATCGATATCCATATCGATATCCATATCGATACACATATCGATATCCATATCGGTCCATATCGAAATCCACATTGATATCCATATCGATATCCATATCGATATCCATATCGATATCCATATCGATATCCATATCGATATCCATATCGATATCCATATCGATATCCATATCGATATCCATATCGATATCCATATCGATATCCATATCGATATCCATATCGATATCCATATCGATATCCATATCGATATCCATATCGATATTCATATCGATATCCATATCGATATCCATATCGATATCCATATCGATATTCATATCGATATCCATATCGATATCCATATCGATATTCATATCGATATTCATATCGATATCCATATCGATATCCATATCGATATCCATATATCCATATCGATATACCATATCGATATCCATATCGATATCCATATCGATATCCATATCGATATCCATATCGATATCCATATCGATATCCATATCGATATCCATATCGATATCCATATCGATATCCATATCGATCCATATCGATATCCATATCGATATCCATATCGATACACATATCGATATCCATATCGGTCCATATCGAAATCCACATTGATATCCATATCGATATCCATATCGATATCCATATCGATGTGCATATCGATCCATATCGATATCCATATTGATATCCATATCGATATACATATCGATATCCATATCGGTCCATATCGAAATCCACATTGATATCCATATCGATATCCATATCGATATCCAAATCGATATGCATATTGTTATCCAACTTCATATCCATATCGGGTTTCATATCGATATCCATATAGATATACATATGGATATTAATATCGATTACTCTATCGATATTCATATTTAAATACATAACATTATAAAAATCGATATCCATATCCATATAGATATCCATAAAGATATCCATATAGATAGCCATATAGATATCCTTATAGATATCCATATCGCTATCCATATCAAAACCGATATCGAAATCCATATCGATATCCATATCTATATATATCCATATATAGATGTCCATATAGATATCCCTAAAGATATCCATATAGATATTCATATCGTTATCCAAATAGATATACATATAGATATGCATATCCCTATCCATATCAATATCGACATCGAAATCTATATCGATATCGATATCCATATCGATATCCATATCAATATACATATCGATATCTGCATCGATATCCATATCGATATACATACACGATATCGATATACATATCGATATCCATATCGATATCCATATCGATATCCATATCAATATACATATCGATATCTGCATCGATATCCATATCGATATACATACACGATATCGATATACATATCGATATCCATATCGATATCCATATCGATATCCATATCGGTATCCATATGGATATCGACATCGATTACTATATCGATTACCATATCGATAATCCCATCGATATACATAAGATTATCAAAATCGACATCCATAACATTATCCAAATTGGCATCCATATCGATAAACATATCGATATCCATTTTGATATCCAAATCGATATCGATCTCCATATCCATAGCGGGTTCCATATCGATATCCATAGAGATATATACATGGATATCCATATCGATTACTCTATCGATATTCATATCTATATACTTAACATTATAAAAATCGATATCCATATCCATATAGATATCCATATAGATATCCATATAGATAGCCATATAGATATCCATATCGCTATCCATATCGCTATCCATATCAAAATCGATATCGAAATCCATATCGATATCCATATATATATATATATATCCATATATAGATGTCCATATAGATATCCCTAAAGATATCCATATAGATATCCATATCGTTATCCAAATAGATATACATATAGATATGCATATCCCTATCCATATCAATATCGACATCGAAATCTATATCGATATCCATATCGATATCCATATCAATATCCATATCGATATCCAAATCGATACCCATATCGCTATCCATATCGATATCCATATCGATATCCACATCGATATCCATATCGATATCCATATCGATATCCATATCGATATCCATATCGATATCCATATCGATATCGATATCCATATCGATATCCATATCGATATCCATATCGATATCCATATCGATATCCATATCGATATCCATATCGATATCCATATCGATATCCATATCGATCATATCATATCGATATCCATATCGATATCCATATCGATATTCATATCGATATCCATATCGATATCCATATCGATATCCATATCGATATCCATATCGATATCCATATCGATATCCATATCGATATCCATATCGATATCCATATCGATATCCATATCATCCATATCGATATCCATATCGATATCCATATCGATATCCATATCGATATCCATATCGATATCCATATCGATATCCATATCGATATCCATATCGATATCCATATCAATATCCATATCGATATCCATATCGATATCCATATCGTCATCGATATCCATATCGATATCCATATCGATATCCATATCGATATCCATATCGATATCCATATCGATATCCATATCGATATCCATATCGATATCCATATCGATATCCATATCGATATCCATATCGATATCCATATCGATATCCATATCGATATCCATATCATCGATATCCATATCGATATCCATATCGATATCCATATCGATATCCATATCGATATCCATATCGATATCCATATCGATATCCATATCGATATCCATATCGATATCCATATCGATATCCATATCGATATCCATATCGATATCGATATCCATATCGATATCCATATCGATATCCATATCGATATCCATATCGATATCCATATCGATATCGATATCGATATCGATATCCATATCGATATCCATATCGATATCGATATCCATATCGATATCGATATCCATATCGATATCCATATCGATATCCATATCGATATCCATATCGATATCCATATCGATATCCATATCGATATCCATATCGATATCCATATCGATATCCATATCGATATCCATATCGATATCCATATCGATATCCATATCGATATCCATATCGATATCCATATCGATATCCATATCGATATCCATATCGATATCCATATCGATATCCATATCGATATCCATATCGATATCCATATCGATATCCATATCGATATCCATATCGATATCCATATCGATATCCATATCGATATCCATATCGATATCCATATCGATATCCATATCGATATCCATATCGATATCCATATCGATATCCATATCGATATCCATATCGATATCCATATCGATATCCATATCGATATCCATATCGATATCCATATCGATATCCATATCGATATCCATATCGATATCCATATCGATATCCATATCGATATCCATATCGATATCCATATCGATATCCATATCGATATCCATATCGATATCCATATCGATATCCATATCGATATCCATATCGATATCCATATCGATATCCATATCGATATCCATATCGATATATCCATATCGATATCCATATCGATATCCATATCGATATCGATATCCATATCGATATCCATATCGATATCCATATCGATATCCATATCGATATCCATATCGATATCCATATCGATATCCATATCGATATCCATATCGATATCCATATCGATATCCATATCGATATCCATATCGATATCCATATCGATATCCATATCGATATCCATATCGATATCCATATCGATATCCATATCGATATCCATATCGATATCCATATCGATATCCATATCGATATCCATATCGATATCCATATCGATATCCATATCGATATCCATATCGATATCCATATCGATATCCATATCGATATCCATATCGATATGCATATCGATATCCATATCAATATCCATATCGATATCCATATCGATATCCATATCGATATCCATATCGATATCCATATCGATGTCCATATCGATATCCATATCGATATCCATATCGATATCCATATCGATATCCATATCGATATCCATATCGATATCCATATCGATATCCATATCGATATCCATATCGATATCCATATCGATATCCATATCGATATCCATATCGATATCCATATGGATATCCATATCGATATCCATATCGATATCCATATCGATATCCATATCGATATCCATATCGATATCCATATCGATATCCATATCGATATCCATATCGATATCCATATCGATATCCATATCGATATCCATATCGATATCCATATCGATATCCATATCGATATCCATATTGATATCCATATCGATATCCATATCGATATCCATATCGATATCCATATCGATATCCATATCGATATCCATATCGATATCCATATCGATATCCATATCGATATCCATATCGAAATCCATATCGATATCCATATCGATATCCATATCGATATCCATATCGATATTCATATCGATATCCATATCGATATCCATATCGATATCCATATCGATATCCATATCGATATCCATATCGATATCCATATCGATATCCATATCGATATCCATATCGATATCCATATCGATATCCATATCGATATCCATATCGATATCCATATCGATATCCATATCGATATCCATATCGATATCCATATCGATATCCATATCGATATCCATATCGATATCCATATCGATATCCATATCGATACACATATCGATATCCATATCGGTCCATATCGAAATCCACATTGATATCCATATCGATATCCATATCGATATCCATATCGATATCCATATCGATATCCATATCGATATCCATATCGATATCCATATCGATATACATATCGATATCCATATCGATATCCATATCGAAATCCATATCGATATCCATATCGATATCCATATCGATATCCATATCGATATCCATATTGTTATCCAACTTCAATCATATCCATATCGGGTTTCATATCGATATCCATATAGATATACATATGGATATCCATATCGATTACTCTATCGATATTCATATTTAAATACATAACATTATACGAAATCGATATCGATATCCATATAGATATCCATAAAGATATCCATATCGAATAGCCATATAGATATCCATATAGATATCCATATCGATATCCATATCAAAACCGATATCGAAATCCATATCGATATCCATATCGATATATATATCGATATATAGATGTCCATATAGATATCCCTAAAGATATCCATATAGATATTCATATCGTTATCCAAATAGATATACATATAGATATGCATATCCCTATCCATATCAATATCGACATCGAAATCTATATCGATATCGATATCCATATCGATATCCATATCAATATACATATCGATATCTGCATCGATATCCATATCGATATACATACACGATATCGATATACATATCGATATCCATATCGATATCGATATCCATATCGATATCCATATCGGTATCCATATGGATATCCACATCGATTACTATATCGATTACCATATCGATAATCTCATCGATATACATAAGATTATCCAAATCGACATCCATAACATTATCCAAATTGGCATCCATATCGATAATCATATCGATATCCATTATGATATCCATATCGATATCGATATCCATATCCATATCGATATCCATATCGATATCCATATCGATATCCATATCGATATCCATATCGATATCCATATCGATATCCATATCGATATCCATATCGATATCCATATCGATATCCATATCGATATCCATATCGATATCCATATCGATATTCATATCGATATCGATATCCATATCGATATCCATATCGATATCCATATCGATATCCATATCGATATCCATATCGATATCCATATCGATATCCATATCGATATCCATATCGATATCCATATCGATATCCATATCGATATCCATATCGATATCCATATCGATATCCATATCGATATCCATATCGATATCCATATCGATATCCATATCGATATCCATATCGATATCCATATCGATATCCATATCGATATCCATATCGATATCCATATCGATATCCATATCGATATCCATATCGATATCCACATTGATATCCATATCGATATCCATATCGATATCCATATCGATATCCATATCGATATCCATATCGATATCCATATCGATATCCATATCGATATCCATATCGATATCCATATCGATATCCACATTGATATCCATATCGATATCCATATCGATATCCATATCGATATCCATATCGATATCCATATCGATATCCATATCGATATCCATATCGATATCCATATCGATATCCATATCGATATCCATATCGATATCCATATCGATATCCATATCGATATCCATATCGATATCCATATCGATATCCATATCGATATCCATATCGATATCCATATCGATATCCATATCGATATCCATATCGATATCCATATCGATATCCATATCGATATCCATATCGATATCCATATCGATATCCATATCGATATCCATATCGATATCCATATCGATATCCATATCGATATCCATATCGATATCCATATCGATATCCATATCGATATCCATATCGATATCCATATCGATATCCATATCGATATCCATATCGATCCATATCGATATCCATATCGATATCCATATCGATATCCATATATCCATATCGATATCCATATCGATATCCATATCGATATCCATATTGATATCCATATCGATATCCATATCGATATCCATATCGATATCCATATAGATATCCACATAGATATGCATATCGCTATCTATATCAAAATCCATTTCGATATCCACATCGATATCCATATCGATACACATATCGATATCCATATCGATGTCCATATCGATATCCATATCGATATCCATATCGATATCCATATCGATATCCATATCGTATATCCATATCGATATCCATATCGATATCCATATCGATATCATATCGATATCCATATATCGATATCCATATCGATATCCATATCGATATCCATATCGATATCCATATCGATATCCATATGGATATCCATATCGATATCCATATCGATATCCATATCGATATCCATATCGATATCCATATCGATATCCATATCGATATCCATATCGATATCCATATCGATATCCATATCGATATCCATATCGATATCCATATCGATATCCATATCGATATCCATATCGATATCCATATCGATATCCATATCGATATCCATATCGATATCCATATCGATATCCATATCGATATCCATATCGATATCCATATCGAAATCCATATTGATATCCATATCGATATCCATATCGATATCCATATCGATATCCATATCGATATTCATATCGATATCCATATCGATATCCATATCGATATCCATATCGATATTCATATCGATATCCATATCGATATCCATATCGATATCGATATCCATATCGATATCCATATCGATATCCATATCGATATCCATATCGATATCCATATCGATATCCATATCGATATCCATATCGATATCCATATCGATATCCATATCGATATCCATATCGATATCCATATCGATATCCATATCGATATCCATATCGATATCCATATCGATATCCATATCGATATCCACATTGATATCCATATCGATATCCATATCGATATCCATATCGATATCCATATCGATATCCATATCGATATCCATATCGATATCCATATCGATATCCATATCGATATCCATATCGATATCCATATCGATATCCATATCGATATCCATATCGATATCCATATCGATATCCAAATCGATATGCATATTGATATCCAACTTCATATCCATATCGGGTTTCATATCGATATCCATATAGATATACATATGGATATCCATATCGATTACTCTATCGATATTCATATTTAAATACATAACATTATAGATATCCATATAGATAGCCATATAGATATCCTTATAGATATCCATATCGCTATCCATATCAAAATCGATATAGAAATCCATATCGATATCCATATCTATATATATCCATATATAGATGTCCATATAGATATCCTATAAAGATATCCATATAGATATTCATATCGTTATCCAATATAGATATACATATAGATATGCATATCCCTATCCATATCAATATCGACATCGAAATCTATATCGATATCGATATCCATATCGATATCCATATCCATATCAATATACATATCGATATCTGCATCGATATCCATATCGATATACATACACGATATCGATATACATATCGATATCCATATCGATATCCATATCGATATCCATATCGGTATCCATATGGATATCCACATCGATTACTATATCGATTACCATATCGATAATCTCATCGATATACATAAGATTATCCAAATCGACATCCATAACATTATCCAAATTGGCATCCATATCGATAAACATATCGATATCCATTTTGATATCCAAATCGATATCGATCTCCATATCCATATCGATCCATATCGATATCCATATCGATATCCATATCGATATCCATATCGATATCCATATCGATATCCATATCGATATCCATATCGATATCCATATCGATATCCATATCGATATCCATATCGATATTCATATCGATATCCATATCGATATCCATATCGATATCCATATCGATATCCATATCGATATCCATATCGATATCCATATCGATATCCATATCGATATCCATATCGATATCCATATCGATATCCATATCGATATCCATATCGATATCCATATCGATATCCATATCGATATCCATATCGATATCTATATGGATATCTACATCGATATCCATATCGACGTCCAAATCGATATCTATATCGATATCTTCATCGATATCCATATCGGTGTCATATCGAAATCCATATCGATATACATATCGATATCCATATCGATATCCATATAAATATCCATATCATTATCCATATCGATATCCAAATCGATATCCATATCGACGTCCAAATCGATATCTATATCGATATCTTCATCGATATCCATATGGATATCCATATCGATGTCCATATCGATATCCATATCGACCCATATCGAAATCTATATCGATATTCATATCGATATCCATATCGTTATCCATATCGATATTCATATCGATGTCCATATCGAATATCCACATTGATATCCATATCGATATCCATATCGATATCGATATCCATATCGATATCCATATCGATATCCATATCGATATCCATATCAATATCCATATCGATATCCATATCGATATCCATATCGATATCCATATCGATATCTTCATCGATATCCATATCGATATCCATATCGATATCCATATCGATATCCATATCGATATCCATATCGATATCCATATCGATATCCATATCGATATCCATATCGATATCCATATCGATATCCATATCGATATCCATATCGATATCCATATCGATATCCATATCGATATCCATATCGATATCCATATCGATATCCACATTGATATCCATATCGATATCCATATCGATATCCATATCGATATCCATATCGATATCCATATCGATATCCATATCGATATCCATATCGATATCCATATCGATATCCATATCGATCCATATCGATATTCATATCGATATCCATATCGATATACATATCGATATCCATATCGGTCCATATCGAAATCCACATTGATATCCATATCGATATCCAAATCGATGTCCACATTGATATCCATATCGATATCCATATTGATATCCATATCGATATCCATATCAATATCCATATCGATATTCATATCAATATCCATATCGATATCCATATCGATACACATATCGATATCCATATCGGTCCATATCGAAATCCACATTGATATCCATATCGATATCCATATCGATATCCATATCGATATCCATATCGATATCCATATCGATATCCATATCGATATCCATATCGATATCCATATCGATATCCATATCGATATCCATATCGATATCCATATCGATATCCATATCGATATCCATATCGATATCCATATCGATATCCATATCGATATCCATATTGATATCCATATCGATATCCATATCGATATCGATATCCATATCGATATCCATATCGATATCCATATCGATATCCATATCGATATCCATATCGATATCCATATCGATATCCATATCGATATCCATATCGATATCCATATCGATATCCATATCGATATTCATATCGATATCCGATATCCATATCGATATCCATATCGATATCCATATCGATATCTTCATCGATATCCATATCGTATCCATATCGAAATCCATATTGATATCCATATCGATATCCATATCGATATCCATATCGATATCCATATCGATATCCATATCGATATCCATATCGATATCCATATCGATATCATATCGATATCCATATCGATATCCATATCGATATCCATATCGATATCCATATCGATATCCATATCGATATCCATATCGATATCCATATCGATATCCATATCGATATCCATATCGATATCCATATCGATATCCATATCGATATCCATATCGATATCCATATCGATATCCATATCGATATCCATATCGATATCCATATCGATATCCATATTTGATATCCATATCTATATCATATCCATATATAGATATCCATATCGATATCCCTAAAGATATCCATATAGATATTCATATCGTTATCCAAATAGATATACATATAGATATGCATATCGCTATCCATATCAATATCGGCATCGAAATCTATATCGATATCGATATCCATATCGATATCCATATCGATATCCATATCGATATCCATATCGATATCCATATCGATATACATCGATATCGATATCGATATACATATCGATATCCATATCGATATCCATATCGATATCCATATCGGTATCCATATGGATATCCACATCGATTACTATATCGATTACCATATCGATAATCTCATCGATATACATAAGATTATCCAAATCGACATCCATAACATTATCCAAATTGGCATCCATATCGATAAACATATCGATATCCATTTTGATATCCAAATCGATATCGATCTCCATATCCATATCGATCCATATCCATATCCATATCGATATCCATATCGATATACATATCGATATCCATATCGGTCCATATCGAAATCCACATTGATATCCATATCGATATCCATATCGATATCCATATCGATATTCATAGCGATATCCATATCGATATCCATATCGATATCCATATCGATATCCATATCGATATCCATATCGATATCCATATCGATATCCATATCGATATCCATATCGATATCCATATCGATATCCATATCGATATCCATATCGATATCCATATCGATATCCATATCGATATTCATATCGATATCCATATCGATATCCATATCGATATCCATATCGATATCCATATCGATATCCATATGGATATCTTCATCGATATCCATATCGGTCCACATCGAAATCCACATTGATATCCATATCGATATCCATATCGATATCCATATCGATATCGATATCCATATCGATATCCATATCAATATCCATATCGATATACATATCGATATCCATATGGATATCTTCATCGATATCCATATCGATATCCATATCGATATCCATATCGATACACATATCGATATCCATATCGATATCCATATCGATACACATATCGATATTCATATCGATATCCATATCGAAATCCATATTGATATCCATATCGATATCCATATCGATATCCATATCGATATCCATATCGATATCCATATCGATATCCATATCGATATCCATATCGATATCCATATCGATATCCATATCGATATCCATATCGATATCCATATCGATATCCATATCGATATATTCATCGATATCCATATCGATCCATATCGATATCCATATCGATATCCATATCGATATCCATATCGATATCCATATCGATATCCATATCGAAATCCATATTGATATCCATATCGATATCCATATCGATATCCATATCGATATCCATATCGATATCCATATCGATATCCATATCGATATCCATATCGATATCCATATCGATGTCCATATCGATATTCCACATCGATATCCATATCGATATCCATATCGATATCCATATCGATATCCATATCGATATCCATATCGATATCCATATCGATATCCATATCGATATCCATATCGATATCCATATCGATATCCATATCGATATCCATATCGATATCCATATCGATATCCATATCGATGTCCATATCGAAATCCACATCGATAACCATATCGATATCCATATCGATATCCATATCGATATCCATATCGATATCCATATCGATATCCATATCGATATCCATATCGATATCCATATCGATATCCATATCGATATCCATATCGATATCCATATCGATACACATATCGATATCCATATCGATATCCATATCGATATCCATATCATATCGATATCCATATCGATATCCATATCGATATCCATATCGATATCCATATCGATATCCATATCGATATCCATATCGATATCCATATCGATATCCATATCGATATCCATATCGATCCATATAGATATCCATATCGATATCCACATCGATATCCATATCGATATACATATCGATATCCATATCGGTCCATATCGAAATCCACATTGATATCCATATCGATATCCATATCGATATCGATATCCATATCGATATCCATATCGATATCGATATCGATATCCATATCGATATCCATATCGATATCCATATCGATATCCATATCGATATCCATATCGATATCCATATCTATATCCATATCGATATTCATATCGATATCCATATCCATATCGATATCCATATCGATATCCATATGGATATCTTCATCGATATCCATATCGGTCCACATCGAAATCCACATTGATATCCATATCGATATCCATATCGATATCCATATCGATATCGATATCCATATCGATATCCATATCGATATCCATATCGATATCCATATCGATATCCATATCGATATCCATATCGATATCCATATCGATATCCATATCGATATCCATATCGATATCCATATCGATATCCATATCGATATCCATATCGATATCCATATCGATATCCATATCGATATCCATATCGATATCCATATCGATATCCATATCGATATCCATATCGATATCCATATCGATATCCATATCGATACACATATCGATATCCATATCGGTCCATATCGAAATCCACATTGATATCCATATCGATATCCATATCGATATCCATATCGATATCGATATCCATATCGATATCGATATCCATATCGATATCCATATCGATATCCATATCAATATCCATATCGATATCCATATCGATATCCATATCGATATCCATATGGATATCTTCATCGATATCCATATCGATATCCATATCGATATCCATATCGATCCATATCGATATCCATATCGATATCCATATCGATACACATATCGATATCCATATCGATATCCATATCGATATCCACATTGATATCCATATCGATATCCATATCGATATCCATATCGATATCCATATCGATATCCATATCGATATCCATATCGATATCCATATCGATATCCATATCGATATCCATATCGATATCCATATCGATATCCATATCGATATCCATATCGATATCCATATCGATATCCATATCGATATCCATATCGATATCCATATCGATATCCATATCGATATCCATATCGATATCCATATCGATATCCATATCGATATCCATATCGGTCCATATCGATATCCATATCGATATCCATATCGATATCCATATCGATATCCATATCGATATCCATATCGATATCCATATCGATATCCATATCGATATCCATATCGATATATCCATATCGATATCGATATCATATCGATATCCATATCGATATATCCATATCCATATCCATATCGATATCCATATCGATATCCATATCGATATCCATATCGATATCCATATCGATATCCATATCGATCCATATCGATATTCATATCGATATCCATATCGATATACATATCGATATCCATATCGGTCCATATCGAAATCCACATTGATATCCATATCGATATCCATATCGATATGCATATCGATCCATATCGATATCCATATCGATATCCATATCGATATACATATCGATATCCATATCGGTCCATATCGAAATCCACATTGATATCCATATCGATATCCATATCGATATCCAAATCGATATGCATATTGTTATCCAACTTCATATCCATATCGGGTTTCATGTCGATATCCATATAGATATACATATGGATATCCATATCGATTACTCTATCGATATTCATATTTAAATACATAACATTATAAAAATCGATATCCATATCGATATAGATATCCATAAAGATATCCATATAGATAGCCATATAGATATCCTTATAGATATCCATATCGCTATCCATATCAAAACCGACATCGAAATCCATATCGATATCCATATCTATATATATCCATATATAGATATCCATATAGATATCCATAAAGATATCCATATCGATATCCATATCGATATCCAAATAGATATCCATATCGCTATCCATATCAATATCGACATCGATATCCATATCGATATCCATATCGATATCCATATCGATATCCATATATCATATCGATATCATATCGATATCCATATCGATATCCATATCGATATCCATATCGATATCCATATGGATATCCATATCGATTATCTATATCGATATACCATATCGATAATCATATCGATATACATAAGATTATCCAAATCGACATCCATAATCGTATCCATATCGATATCCATATCGATATCCATATCGATAAACATATCGATATCCATATCGATATCCATATCGATATCCATATCGATATCCATATCGATCCATATCGATATCCATATCGATATCCATATCGATATCCATATCGATATCCATATCGATATCCATATCGATATCCATATCGATATCCATATCGATATCCATATCGATATATCCATATCGATATCCATATCGATATCCATATCGATATCCATATCGATATCCATATCGATATCCATATCGATATCCATATCGATATCCATATCGATATCCATATCGATATCCATATCGATATCCATATCGATATCCATATCGATATCGATATCGATATCCATATCGATATCCATATCGATATCCATATCGATATCCATATCGATATCCATATCGATATCCATATCGATATCTTATCGATATCCATATCGATATCCATATCGATATCCATATCGATATCCATATCGATCCATATCGATATCCATATCGATATCCATATCGATATCCATATCGATATCCATATCGGTCCATATCGAAATATCCATATCGATATCCATATCGATATCCATATCGATATCCATATCGATATCGATATCGATATCCATATCGATATCCATATCGATATCCATATCGATATCCATATCGATATCCATATCGATATCCATATCGATATCCATATCGATATCCATATCGATATCCATATCGGATCCATATCGATATCCATATCGATATCCATATCGATATCCATATCGATATCCATATCGATATCCATATCGATATCCATATCGATATCCATATCGATATCCATATCGATATCCATATCGATATCCATATCGATATCCATATTGATATCCATATCGATATCCATATCGATATCCATATCGATATCCATATCGATATCCATATCGATATCCATATCGATATCCATATCGATATCCATATCGGTCCATATCGATATCCATATCGATATCCATATCGATATCCATATCGATATCCATATCGATATTCATATCGATATCCATATCGATATCCATATCGATATCCATATCGATATCCATATCGATATCCATATCGATATCCATATCGATATGCATATCGATATCCATATCGATATCCATATCGATATCCATATCGATATCCATATCGATATCCATATCGATATCCATATCGATATTCATATCGATATCCATATCGATATCCATATCGATATCCATATCGATATCCATATCGATATCCATATCGATATCCATATCGATATCCATATTGATATCCATATCGATATCCATATCGATATCCATATCGATATCCATATCGATATCCATATTGATATCCATATCGATATCCATATCGATATCCATATCGATATTCATATCGATATCCATATCGATATCCATATCGATATCCATATCGATATCCATATCGATATCCATATCGATATCCATATCGATATCCATATCGATATCCATATCGATATCCATATCGATATCCATATCGATATCCATATCGATATCCATATCGATATCCATATCGATATCCATATCGATATCCATATCGATATCCATATCGATATCCATATCGATATCCATATCGATATCCATATCGATATCCATATCGATATCCATATGGATATCCATATCACATCGATTTCTAAATCGATATACCATATCGATAATCCATATCGATATACATAAGATTATCCATAACATTATCCAAATTGTCATCCATATCGATATCTATATCGATAAACATAGCGATATCCATATCGATATCCATATCGATATACAAATCGATATCCATCTCCATATCCATATCGGGTTCCATATCGATATCCCTAGAGATATCGATATCCATACGATATCCATATAGATATCCATAGCGCTATCCGATATCAAAATCGATATCGATATCCATATCGATATCCATAATCGATATATACATATCGATATCCATATCGCTATATATATCGATATCCATATCAATATCCATATCGATATCCACATCGATATACATATCAATATACATATAGATATCCAAATCGATACACATATCGATATCCATATCGATATCGATATCGATATCCAGATTGATATCCATATCGATATCCATATCGATATCCATATCGATATCCATATCGATATCCATATCGATATCGATATCGATATGTATATCGATATCCATCTCGATATCCAAATCGAAATGCATATTGATATATTCATATATTCATATCCATATCGGGTTTCATATCGATATCCATATAGATATACATATGGATATCCATATCGATTACTCTATCGATATTCATATTTAAATACATAACATTATAAAAATCGATATCCATATCCATATAGATATCCATATAGATATCCATATAGATAGCCATATAGATATCCTTATAGATATTCATATCGGTATCCATATCAAAATCGATATCGAAATCCATATCGATATCCATATCTATATATATCCATATATCCATATATGCACATCGAAATACATATCGATATCCATATCGATATATTGATCGATATCCATATCGATATCCATATCGATATCCATATCAATATCCAAATCATACATATAGATATACATATAGATATACATATAGATATCCATATCGATATCCATATCGATATCCATATCGATATCCATATCGATATCCATATCGATAACCATATCGATATTCATATCGATATCCATATCGATATCCATATCGATATACATATCGATATCCATATCGATATCCATATCGATATCCATATCGATTTCTATATCGATTACCATATCGATAATCCCATCGATATACATAAGATTATCCTATAAGATTATCCAAATTGATCATCCATATCGATATCTATATCGATAAACATATCGATATCCATATCGATATAAATATCGATATCCATATCGATATCCATATCGATATCCATATCGATATCCATATCGATATCCATATCGAGATATATAGAGATAACCATATCGATATCCATATCGCTATCCATATCAAAATCCATATCGAAATCCATATCGATATCCATATCGATATATATATCCATATATCCATAACGATATACATATCGATATCCATATCGATATATATATCGATATCCATATCGATATCCATCTCGATATACAAATCGATATCCATCCCCATATCCATATCGGGTTCCATATCGATATCCCTAGAGATATATAGAGATAACCATATAGATATCCATAGAGCTATCCGTATCAAAATCGACATCGAAATCCATATCGATATCCATATCGATATCATATCGATATCCATATCGATATCCATATCGATATATATATCGATATCCATATCGATATCCATATCGATATCCATATCGATATCCATATCGATATCCATATCGATATCCATATCGATATCCATATCGATATCCATATCGATATCCATATCGATATCCATATCGATATCCATATCGATATCCATATCGATATCCATATCGATATCCATATCGATATCCATATCGATATCCATATCGATATCCATATCGATATCCATATCGATATCCATATCGATATCCATATCGATATCCATATCGATATCCATATCGATATCCATATCGATATCCATATCGATCCATATCGATATCCATATCGATATCCATATCGATATCCATATCGATATCCATATCGATATCCATATCGATATCCAGATCGATATCCATATCGATATCCATATCGATATCCATATCGATATCCATATCGATATCCATATCGATCCATATCGATATCCATATCGATATCCATATCGATATCCATATCGATATCCATATCGACATTCATATCGATATCCATATCCATATCCATATCCATATCGATATCCATATCGATATCCATATGGATATCCATATCGATATCCATATCGATATCCATATCGATATCCATATCGATATCCATATCGATATCCATATCGATATCCATATCGATATCCATATCGATATCCATATCGATATCCATATCGATATCCATATCGATATCCATATCGATATCCATATCGATATCCATATCGATATCCATATCGATATCCATATCGATATCCATATCGATATCCATATCGATATCCATATCGATATCCATATCGATATCCATTTTGATATCCATATAGACATCCATATCGATATCCATATCGATATCCATATCGATATCCATATCGATATCCATATCGATATCCATATCGATATCCATATCGATATCCATATCGATATCCATATCGATATCCATATCGATATCCATATCGATATCCATATCGATATCCATATCGATATCCATATCGATATCCATATCGTATATCGATATGTATATCGATATCCATATCGATATCCAAATCGAAATGCATATTGATATATTCGATATATATCGATATCCATATCGGATATTCATATCGATATCCATATAGATATACATATGGATATCCATATCGATTACTCTATCGATATTCATATTTAAATACATAACATTATAAAAATCGATATCCATATCCATATAGATATCCATATAGATATCCATATAGATAGCCATATAGATATCCATATAGATATCCATATCGCTATCCATATCAAAATCGATATCGAAATCCATATCGATATCCATATCTATATATATCCATATATCAATATATCCATATATGCACATCGAAATATCGATATCATATCGATATATAGATCGATATCCAATCGATGTCCACATTGATATCCATATAGATATACATATAGAAATGCATATCGCTATCTATATCAAAATCCATATCGAAATCCATATCGATATCCATATCGATATCCATATCGATATCCATATCGATATCCATATCAATATCCATATCGATATCCATATCGATATCCTATATATAGATATACATATAGATATGCATATCGCTATCCATATCAAAATCCATATCGAAATCCACATCGATATCCATATCGATATCCATATCGATATTCATATCGATATATATATCGATATTCATATCGATATATATATCGATATCCATATCGATATCCATATGGATATCCACATCGATTTCTATATCGATTACCATATCGATAATCCATATCGATATACATATAGATTATCCATAAGATTATCCATATCGATATCCATATCGATATCCATATCGATATCCATATCGATAAACATATCGATATCCATATCGATATCCATATCGATATACATATCGATATCCATATCGATATCCATATCGATATCCATATCGATATCCATATCGATATCCATATCGATATCCATATCGATATCCATATCGATATCCATATCGATATCCATATCGATATCCATATCGATATCCATATATATATATCCATATATCCATATCGATATCCATATCGATATCCATATCGATATCCATATCGATATTCATATCGATATCCATATCGATATCCATATCGATATCCATATCGATATCCATATCGAAATCCATATCGATATCCATATCGATATCCATATCGATATCCATATCGATATCCATATATCGATATCCATATCGATATCCATATCGATATCCATATCGATATCCATATCGATATCCATATCGATATCCATATCGATATCCATATCGATATCCATATCGATATCCATATCGATATCCATATCGATATCCATATCGATATCCATATCGATATCCATATCGATATTCATATCGATATCCATATCGATATCCATATCGATATCCATATCAATATCCATATCGATATCCACATCGATAAACATATCAATATCCATATCGATATCCAAATCGATACACATATCGATATCCATATCGATATCCATATCGCTATCGATATCGATATCCATATCGATATCCATATCGATATCCATATCGATATCCATATCGATATCCATATCGATATCGATATGTATATCGATATCCATCTCGATATCCAAATCGAAATGCATATTGATATATTCATATATTCATATCCATATCGGGTTTCATGTCGATATCCAAATAGATATACATATGGATATCCATATCGATTACTCTATCGATATTCATATTTAAATACATAACATTATAAAAATCGATGTCCATATCCATATAGATGTCCATATAGATATCCATATAGATAGAAATATAGATATCCTTATAGATATCCATATCGCTATCCATATCAAAATCGATATCGAAATCCATATCTATATATATCCATGCACATCGAAATACATATCGATATCCATATCGATATATAGATCGATATCCATATCGATATCCATATCGATATCCAAATCGATGTCCACATTGATATCCATATAGATATACATATAGATATGCATATCGCTATCTATATCAAAATCCACTTCGAAATCCACATCGATATCCATATCGATAACCATATCGATATTCATATCGATATATATGTCGATATTCATATCGATATATATGTCGATATTCATATCGATATATATATCGATATCCATATCGGTATCCATATGGATATCCACATCGATTTCTTTATCGATTACCATATCGATAATCCCATCTATATACATAAGATTATCCATAACATTATCCAAATTGTCATCCATATCGATATCTATATCGATAAACATAGCGATATCCATATCGATATCCATCTCGATATACAAATCGATATCCATCTCCATATCCATATCGGGTTCCATATCGATATCCCTAGAGATATATAGAGATAACCATATAGATATCCATAGCGCTATCCGTATCAAAATCGACATGGAAATCCATATCGATATCCATATCTATATATATCCATATATCCATAACGATATACATATCGATATCCATATCGATATATATATCGATATCCATATCGATCCATATCGATCCATATCGATATCCATGTCGATATCCATATCGAAATCCATATCGATATCCATTTCGATATTCAAATCGATAACCATATCCACATCGATATCCAATCCGATCCATATGGATATCCATATCGATCCATATCGATATCCATGTCGATATCCATATTGATATCCATATCGATATCCATCTCGATATACAAATCGATATCCATCTCCATATCCATATCGGGTTCCATATCGATATCCCTAGAGATATATAGAGATAACCATATAGATATCCATAGCGCTATCCGTATCAAAATCGACATGGAAATCCATATCGATATCCATATCTATATATATCCATATATCCATAACGATATACATATCGATATCCATATCGATATATATATCGATATCCATATCGATCCATATCGATATCCATATCGATCCATATCGATATCCGTGTCGATATCCATATCGAAATCCATATCGATATCCATATCGATATTCATATCGATATCCATATCCACATCGATATCCAATCCGATCCATATGGATATCCATATCGATCCATATCGATATCCATGTCGATATCCATGTTGATATCAATATCGATGTCGACATCGATATTCATATCGATATCCATATCGATATTTTTATCGATATCCATATCGATATCCAAATCGATGTCCACATTGATCCATATAGATATACATATAGATATGCATATCGCTATCTATATCAAAATCCACTTCGAAATCCACATCGATATCCATATCGATATCCATATCGATATTCATATTGATATATATATATCGATATCCATATCGGTATTCATATGGATATCCACATCGATTACTATATCGATTACCATATTAATTATCCCATGGATATACATAAGATTATCCCAATCGACATCCATAACATTATCCAAATCCATATCGATATCGATGTCGATATCCATATCGATATCCATATCGATATCCATATCGATATACATATCGATATTCATAGCGATATCCATATCTATCCATATCGATATCCATATCGATATCCATATCCATATCGATATCCATATCGATATTTATATCGATATCCATATCGATATCCAAATCGATGTCCACATTGATGTAGATATACATATAGATATGCATATCGCTATCTATATCAAAATCCACTTCGAAATCCACATCGATATCCATATCGATATCCATATCGATATCCATATCGATATCCATATCGATATCCATATCGATATCCATATCGATATCCATGTCGATATCCATATCGATATACATATCGATATCGATATCGATATTCATAGCGATATCCATATCTATCCATATCGATATCCATATCCATATCGATATCCATATCGATATCCATATCGATATCCATATCGATATCCATATCGATATTTATATCGATATCCATATCGATATCCAAATCGATGTCCACATTGATGTAGATATACATATAGATATGCATATCGCTATCTATATCAAAATCCACTTCGAAATCCACATCGATATCCATATCGATATCCATATCGATATCCATATCGATATCCATATCGATATCCATATCGATATCCATATCGATATCCATATCGGTATCCATATGGATATCCACATCGATTACTATATCGATTACCATATTAATTATCCCATCGATATACATAAGATTATCCAAATCGACATCCATAACATTATCCAAATCCATATCGATATCCATGTCGATATCCATATCGATATCCATATCGATATCCATATCCATATCGATATCCATCTCGATATCCATATCGATATCCATATCGATATCCATATCGATATCCATATCGATATCCATATCGATATCCATATCGATATCCATATCGATCCATATCGATATCCATATCGATATCCATATCGATATCCATATCGATATTCATATCGATAACCATATCCACATCGATATCCAATCCGATTCATATGGATATCCATATCGATCCATATCGATATCCATGTCGATATCCATATCGATATCCATATCGATATCCATATCGATATCCATATCGATCCATATCGATATCCAAATCGATGTCCACATTGATATCCATATAGATATACATATAGATGTGCATATCGCTATCTATATCAAAATCCACTCCGAAATCCACATCGATATCCATATCGATATCCATATCGATATCCATATCGATATCCATATCGATATCCATATCGATATCCATATCGGTATCCATATGGATATCCACATCGATTACTATATCGATTACCATATTAATTATCCCATCGATATACATAAGATTATCCAAATCGACATCCATAACATTATCCAAATCCATATCGATATCCATGTCGATATCCATATCGATATCCATATCGATATCCATATCCATATCGATATCCATCTCGATATCCATATCGATATCCATATCGATATCCATATCGATATCCATATCGATATCCATATCGATCCATATCGATATCCATATCGATATCCATATTGATATTCATATCGATAACCATATCCACATCGATATCCAATCCGATCCATATGGATATCCATATCGATATCCATATCAATATCCATATCGATATCCAAATCGATACTCATATCGACATCCAAATCGATATCCATATCGATATCTGCATTGATATCCATATCGATATACATATCGATATCCATATCGATATCCATATCGATATCCATATCGATATCCATATCGATATCCATATAGATATCTACATCGATATCCATATCGATATCCATATCGATCCATATCGGTATCCGTATCGATATCCATATCGATACACATATCGATATCCATATCGTTCCATATCGAAATCCACTTTGATATCCATATCGATATCCATATCGATATCCATATCGATATCCATATCGATATCCATATCGATCCATATCGAAATCCATATCGATATCCATATCCATACACATATCGATATCCATATCGGTCCATATCAAAATCCACATTGATATCCATATCGATATCCATATCGATATCCATATCGATATCCATATCGATATCCATATCGATATCCATATCGATATCCATATCGATATCCACATCGATATACATATCAATATCCATATCGATATCCATATCGATACACATATCGATATCAATATCGATATCCATATCGCTATCGATATCGTTATCCAGATTGTTATCCATATCGATATCCATATCGATATACAAATCGATATCCATCTCCATATCCATATCGGGTTGCATATCGATATCCCTAGAGATATATAGAGATAACCATATAGATATCCATACCGCTATACGTATCAAAATCGACATCGAAATCCATATCGATATCCATATCTATATATATCCATATATCCATAACGATATACATATCATTATCCATATCGATATATATATCGATATCCATATCGATATCCATATCGATAACCATCTTCACATCGATATCCATATCGATCCATATCGATATCCATATCGATCCATATCGATATCCATATCGATCCATATCGATATCCATATCGATCCATATCGATATCCATGTCGATATCCATATCGAAATCCATATCGATATCCATATCGATATTCATATCGATAACCATATCCACATCGATATCCAATCCGATCCATATGGATATCCATATCGATCCATATCGATATCCATGTCGATATCCATATCGATATCCATATCGATATCCATATCGATATCCATATCGATATCCATTTTGATATCAATATCGATGTCGACATCGATATCCATATCGATATTTTTAACGATATCCATATCGATATCCAATTCGATGTCCACATTGATATCCATATAGATATACATATAGATATGCATATCGCTATCTATATCAAAATCCACTTCGAAATCCACATCGATATCCATATCGATATCCATATCGATATCCATATCGATATTCATATCGATATCCATATCGATATCCATATGGATATCCACATCGATTACTATATCGATTACAATATTAATTATCCCATCGATATACATAAGATTATCCAAATCGACATCCATAACATTATCCAAATCCATATCGATATCCATGTCGATATCCATATCGATATCCATGTCGATATCCATATCGATATCCATATCGATATCCATATCGATATTCATAGCGATATCCACATCTATCCATATCGATATCCATATCGATATCCATATCCATATCGATATCCATATCGATATTTATATCGATATCCATATCGATATTTATGTCGATATCCATATCGATATCCAAATCGATGTCCACATTGATATCCATATAGATATACATATAGATATGCATATCGCTATCTATATCAAAATCCACTTCGAAATCCACATCGATATCCATATCGATATCCATATCGATATTCATATCGATATATATATCGATATCCATATCGGTATCCATATGGATATCCACATCTATTACCATATCGATAATCCCATCGATATACATAAGATTATCCAAATCGACATCTATAACATTATCCAAATTGTCATCCATATCGATATCTATATAGCGATATCCATATCGACATCCAAATCGATATCCATATCGATATCTGCATCGATATCCATATCGATATACATACACGATATCGATATCCATATCGATATACATACACGATATCGATATCCATATCGATATCCGTATCGGTATCCATATGGATATCCACATCGATTACTATATCGATTACCATATCGATAATCCCATCGATATACTCAAGATTTTCCAAATCGACATCCATAACATTATCCAAATTGGCATCCATATCGATATCCATATCGATATCCATTTTGATATCCAAATCGATATCGATCTCTATATCCATATCGGGTTCCATATCGATATCCATAGAGATATATACATGGATATCCATATCGATTACTCTATCGATATTCATATCTATATACTTAACATTATACAAATCGATATCCATATCGATATCCATATCCATATCCATATCGATATCCATATCGATATCCATATCGATATCCATATCGATATCCATATCGATATCCATATCCATATCGATATCCATATCGATATTTATATCGATATCCATATCGATTTCCAAATCGATGTCCACATTGATATCCATATAGATATACATATAGATATACATATAGATATGCATATCGCTATCTATATCAAAATCCACTTCAAAATCCACATCGATATCCATATCGATATCCATATCGATATTCATATCGATATCCATATCGATATCCATATCGATATCCATATCGATATCCATATCGATATCCATATCGATATCCATATCGATATCCATATCGATATCCATATCGATATCCATATCGATATCCATATCGATATTCATAGCGATATCCATATCTATCCATATCGATATCCATATCCATATCGATATCCATATCGATATCCGTATCGATATCCATATCGATATCCATATCGATATCCATATCCATATCCATATCGATATTTATATCGATATCCATATCGATATCCATATCGATATCCATATCGATATCCATATCGATATCCATATCGATATTCATAGCGATATCCATATCGATATTTATATCGATATCCATATCGATATCCATGTCGATATCCATATCGATATCCATATCGATATCCATATCGATATTCATAGCGTTATCCATATCGATATCCATATCGATATTTATATCGATATCCATATCGATATCCATGTCGATATCCATATCGATATCCATATCGATATCCATATCGATATTCATAGGGATATCCATATCTATCCATATCTATCCATATCGATATCCATATCCATATCGATATCCAAATCGATGTCCACATTGATAGCCATATAGATATACATATAGATATGCATATCGCTATCTATATCAAAATCCACTTCGAAATCCACATCTATATCCATATCGATATCCATATCGATATTCATATCGATATATATATCGATATCCATATCGGTATCCATATGGATATCCACATCGATTACTATATCGATTACCATATCAATTATCCCATCGATATACATAAGATTATCCAAATCGACATCCATAACATTATCCAAATCCATATCGATATCCATGTCGATATCCATATCGATATCCATATCGATATCCATATCGATATCCATATCGATATCCATATCGATATCCATATCCATATCCATATCGATATCCATATCGATATCCATATCGATATCCATATCGATTTTCATATCGATATCCATATCCATATCGATATCCATATCGATATTTATATCGATATCCATATCGATATCCAAATCGATGTCCACATTGATATCCATATAGATATACATATAGATATGCATATCGCTATCTATATCAAAATCCACTTCGAAATCCACATCGATATCCATATCGATATCCATATCGATATTCATATCGATATATATAGCGATATCCATATCGGTTTCTATATGGATATCCACATCTATTACCATATCGATAATCCCATCGATATACATAAGATTATCCAAATCGACATCTATAACATTATCCAAATTGGCATCCATATCGATATCTATATCGATAAATATAGCGATATCCATATCGATATCCATATCGATATTTATATCGATATCCATATCGATATCCATATCGATATCCATATCGATATCCATATCGATATCCATATCGATATCCATATCGATATTCATAGCGATATCCATATCTATCCATATCTATCCATATCGATATCCATATCCATATCGATATCCATATCGATATCCATATCGATATCCATATCGATATTCATAGCGATATCCATATCTATCCATATCGATATCCATATTCATATCGATATCCATGTCGATATCCATATCGATATCCATATCGATATCCATATCGATATCCATATCGATATCCATATCGATATTTATATCGATATCCATATCGATATCCATATCGATATCCATATCGATATCCATATTGATATCCATATCGATATTCATAGCGATATCCATATCGATATTTATATCGATATCCATATCGATATCCATGTCGATATCCATATCGATATCCATATCGATATCCATATCGATATTCATAGCGATATCCATATCGATATCCATATCCATATCGATATTTATATCGATATCCATATCGATATCCATGTCGATATCCATATCGATATCCATATCGATATCCATATCGATATTCATAGGGATATCCATATCTATCCATATCGATCCATATCGATATCCATATCCATATCCATATCGATATCCATATCGATATCCATATCGATATCCATATCGATATCCATATCGATATCCATATCGATATCCATATCGATATCCATATCGATATTCATAGCGATATCCATATCGATATCCATATCGATATCCATATCGATATCCATATCCATATCGATATCCATATCGATATCCATATCGATATCCATATCGATATTCATAGCGATATCCATATCGATATCCATATCGATATCCATATTCATATCGATATCCATATCGATATCCATATCGATATCCATATCGATATCCATATCGATATCCATATCGATATCCATATCGATATCCATATCGATATCCATATCGATATCCATATCGATATCCATATCGATATCCATATCGATATCCATATCGATATTTATATCGATATCCATATCGATATCCATATCGATATCCATATCGATATCCATATCGATATCCATATCGATATCCATATCGATATCCATATCGATATTTATATCGATATCCATATCGATATCCATGTCGATATCCATATCGATATCCATATCGATATCCATATCGATATTCATAGCGATATCCATATCGATATCCATATCGATATCCATATCGATATCCATATCGATATCCATATCGATATCCATATCGATATCCATATCGATATCCATATCGATATCCATATCGATATTCATATCGATATCCATATCGATATCCATATCGATATCCATATCGATATCCATATCCATATCGATATCCATATCGATATCCGTATCGATATCCATATCGATATCCATATCGATATCCATATCGATATCCATATCGATATTTATATCGATATCCATATCGATATCCATATCGATATCCATATCGATATCCATATCGATATCCATATCGATATCCATATCGATATCCATATCGATATTTATATCGATATCCATATCGATATCCATATCGATATCCATATCGATATCCATATCGATATCCATATCGATATCCATATCGATATCCATATCGATATCCATATCGATATTTATATCGATATCCATATCGATATCCATATCGATATCCATATCGATATCCATATCGATATCCATATCGATATCCATATCGATATCCATATCGATATCCATATCGATATCCATATCGATATCCATATCGATATCCATATCCATATCGATATCCATATCGATATCCATATCGATATCCATATAGATATACATATAGATATGCATATCGCTATCTATATCAAAATCCACTTCGAAATCCACATCGATATCCATATCGATATCCATATCGATATTCATATCGATATATATATCGATATCCATATCGGTATCCATATGGATATCCACATCGATTACTATATCGATTACCATATCAATTATCCCATCGATATACATAAGATTATCCAAATCGACATCCATAACATTATCCAAATCCATATCGATATCCATGTCGATATCCATGTCGATATGCATATCGATATCCATGTCGATATCCATATCGATATCCATATCGATATCCATATCGATATCCATATCCATATCCATATCGATATCCATATCGATATCCATATCGATTTTCATATCGATATCCATATCCATATCGATATCCATATCGATATTTATATCGATATCCATATCGATATCCAAATCGATGTCCACATTGATATCCATATAGATATACATATAGATATGCATATCGCTATCTATATCAAAATCCACTTCGAAATCCACATCGATATCCATATCGATATCCATATCGATATTCATATCGATATATATATCGATATCCATATCGGTATCCATATGGATATCCACATCTATTACCATATCGATAATCCCATCGATATACATAAGATTATCCAAATCGACATCTATAACATTATCCAAATTGGCATCCATATCGATATCTATATCGATAAATATAGCGATATCCATATCGATATCCATATCGATATTCATATCGATATCCATATCGATATCCATATCGATATCCATATCGATATCCATATCGATATCCATATCGATATCCATATCGATATTCATAGCGATATCCATATCGATATCCATATCTATCCATATCGATATCCATATCCATATCGATATCCATATCGATATCCATATCGATATCCATATCGATATCCATATCGATATCCATATCGATATCCATATCGATATCCATATCCATATCGATATCCATATCGATATCCATATCGATATCCATATCGATATCCATATCGATATCCATATCGATATCCATATCGATATCCATATCGATATATATCGATATCGATATCCATATCGATATCCATATCGATATCCATATCGATATCCATATCGATATCCATATCGATATCCATATCGATATCCATATCGATATCCATATCGATATCCATATCGATATATATCATATCGATATCCATATCGATATCCATATCGATATCCATATCGATATCCATATCGATATCCATATCGATATCCATATCGATATCCATATCGATATCCATATCGATATCCATATCGATATCCATATCGATATCCATATCGATATCCATATCGATATCCATATCGATATCCATATCGATATCCATATCGTATATAATATCCATATCCGATATCCATATCGATATCCATATCGATATCCATATCGATATCCATATCGATATCCATATCGATATCTCATATCGATATCCATATCGATATCCATATCGATATCCATATCGATATCCATATCGATATCCATATATTCATATCGATATCCATATCGATATCCATATCGATATCCATATCGATATCCATATCGATATCCATATCGATATCCATATCGATATCCATATCGATATCCATATCGATATCCATATCGATATCCATATCGATATCCATATCGATATCCATATCGATATTCATAGCGATATCCATATCGATATCCATATCGATATCCATATCGATATCCATATCGATATCCATATCGATATCCATGTCGATATCCATATCGATATCCATATCGATATCCATATCGATATCCATATCGATATCCATATCGATATCCATATCGATATCCATATCGAAATCCATATCCATATCGATATCCATATCGATATCCATATCGATATCCATATCGATATCCATATCGATATCCATATCGATATCCATATCGATATCCATATCGATATCCATATCGATATCCATATCGATATCCATATCGATATCCATATCGATATCCATATCGATATCCATATCGATATCCATATCGATATTCATAGCGATATCCATATCGATATCCATATCGATATCCATATCGATATCCATATCGATATCCATATCGATATCCATATCGATATCCATATGGATATCCACATCGATTACTATATCGATTACCATATCGATAATCCCATCGATATACATAAGATTATCCAAATCGACATCCATAACATTATCCAAATTGGCATCCATATCGATATCTATATCGATAAACATAGCGATATCCATATCGATATCCAAATCGATATCCATATCGATATCTGCATCGATATCCATATCGATATACATACACGATATCGATATCCATATCGATATCCATATCGATATCCATATCGATATCCATATCGATATCCATATCGGTATCCATATGGATATCCACATCGATTACTATATCGATTACCATATCGATAATCCCATCGATATACATAAGATTATCCAAATCGACATCCATAACATTATCCAAATTGGCATCCATATCGATATCCATATCGATATCCATTTTGATATCCAAATCGATATCGATCTCCATATCCATATCGGGTTCCATATCGATATCCATAGAGATATATACATGGATATCCATATCGATTACTCTATCGATATTCATATCTATATACTTAACATTATACAAATCGATATCCATATCGATATCCATATCCATATCCATATCCATATCCATATCGATATCCATATCGATATCCATATCGATATCCATATCGATATCCATATCGATATCCATATCGATATCCATATCGATATCGATATCGATATCGATATCCATATCGATATCCATATCGATATCCAAATCGATATCCACATCGATATCCATATCGATATACATATCGATATCCATATCGATATCTATATCAAAATCCACTTCGATATCCACATCGATATCCATATCGATATACATATCGATATCCATATCGATATCCATATCGATATCCATATCGATATCCATATCGATATCCATGTCGGTATCCATATCGATATCCACATCGATTACTATATCGATTACCATATCGATAATCCCATCGATATACATAAGATTATCCAAATCGACATCCACATTATCCAAATACATATCGATATCCATATCGATATCCATATCGATATCCATATCGATATCCATATCGATATCCATATCGATATCCATATCGATATCCATATCGATATCCATATCGATATCCATATCGATATCCATATCGATATCCATATCGATATCCATATCGATATCCATATCGATATCCATATCGATATCCATATCGATATCCATATCGATATCCATATCGATATCCATATCGATATCCATATCGATATCCATATCGATATCCATATCGATATCCATATTGATATCCATATCGATATCCATATCGATATCCATATCGATATCCATATCGATATCGATATCCATATCGATATCGATATCCATATCGATATCCATATCGATATCCATATCGATATCCATATCAATATCCATATCGATATCCATATCGATATCCATATCGATATCCATATCGATATCCATATCGATATCCATATCGATATCCATATCGATATCCATATCGATATCCATATCGATATCCATATCGATATCTCATATCGATATCCATATCGATATCCATATCGATATCCATATCGATATCCATATCGATATCCATATCGATATCCATATCGATATCCATATCGATATCCATATCGATATCCATATCGATATCCATATCGATATCCATATCGATATCCATATCGATATCCATATCGATATCTATATGGTTATCCATATCGATATACATATAGATATCCATTTCGATATCCACATCGATATCCATGTCGACATCCACATCGATATCCATATTAATATCCATATCGATCCATATCGATATCCATATCGATATCCATATCGATATCCATATCGATATCCATATCGATATACATATCGATATCCATAACAATACTCATATCGATATCCAAATCGATACACATATCGATATCCATATCGATATCCATATCGTTATCCATATCGATATCCAGATTGTTATCCATATCGATATCGAAATCGATATCCATATCGATATCGATATCGATATCCATATCGATATCCATATCGATATCCATATCGATATCCATATCGATATCCATATCGATATCCACATCGATATCGATATATATATCGATATCCATCTCTATATCCAATACGAAATGCATATTGATATATTCATATATTCATATCCATATCGGGTTTCATATCGATATCCATATAAATATACATATGGGTATCCATATCGATTACTCTATCGATATTCATATTTAAAAACATAACATTATAAAAATCGATATCCATATCCATATAGATATCCATATAGATATCCATATAGATAGCCATATAGATATCCTTATAGATATCCATATCGCTATCCATATCAAAATCGACATCGAAATCCATATCGATATCCATATCTATATATATCCATATATCCATATCGATATACATATCGATATCCATATCGATATATAGATCGATATCCATATCGATATCCATATCGATATCCATATCGATATCCATATCGATATCCATATCGATATCCATATCGATATCCATATCGATATCGATATCCATATCGATATCCATATCGATATCCATATCGATATCCATATCGATATCCATATCGATATCCATATCGATATCCATATCGATCCATATCGATATCCATATATCGATATCCATATCGATATCCATATCGATATCCATATCGATATCCATATCGATATCCATATCGATATCCATATCGATATCCATATCGATATCCATATCGATATCCATATCGATATCCATATCGATATCCATATCGATATCCATATCGATATCCATATCGATATCCATATCGATATCCATATCGATATCCATATCGATATCCATATCGATATCCATATCGATATCCATATCGATATCCATATCGATATCCATATCGATATCCATATCGATATCCATATCGATATCCATATCGATATCCATATCGATATCGATATCCATATCGATATCCATATCGATATATCCATATCCATATATCCATATCGATATCCATATCGATATCCATATCGATATCCATATCGATATCCATATCGATATCCATATCGATATCCATATCGATATCCATATCGATATCCATATCGATATCCATATCGATATCCATATCGATATCCATATCGATATCATATCCATATCGATATATCCATATCGATATCCATATCGATATCCATATCGATATCCATATCGATATCCATATCGATATCCATATCGATATCCATATCGATATCCATATCGATATCCATATCGATATCCATATCGATATCCATATCGATATCCATATCGATATCCATATCGATATCCATATCGATATCCATATCGATATCCATATCGATATCCATATCGATATCCATATCGATATCCATATCGATATCCATATCGATATCCATATCGATATCCATATCGATATATATCCATATCGATATCCATATCGATATCCATATCGATATCCATATATCGATATCCATATCGATATCCATATCGATATCCATATCGATATCCATATCGATATCCATATCGATATCCATATCGATATCCATATCGATATCCATATCGATATCCATATCGATATCCATATCGATATCCATATCGATATCCATATCGATATCCATATCGATATCCATATCGATATCCATATCGATATCCATATCGATATCCATATCGATATCCATATCGATATCCATATCGATATCCATATCGATATCCATATCGATATCCATATCGATATCCATATCGATATCTTCATATCGATATCCATATCGATATCCATATCGATATCCATATCGATATCCATATCGATATCCATATCGATATCCATATCGATATCCATATCGATATCCATATCGATATCCATATCGATATCCATATCGATATCCATATCGATATCCATATCGATATCCATATCGATATCCATATCGATATCCATATCCATATCCATATCGATATCCATATATCGATATCCATATCGATATCCATATCGATATCCATATCGATATCCATATCGATATCCATATCGATATCCATATCGATATCCATATCGATATCGATATCCATATCGATATCCATATCGATATCCATATCGATATCCATATCGATATCCATATCGATATCCATATCGATATCCATATCGATATCCATATCGATATCCATATCGATATCCATATCGATATCCATATCGATATCCATATCGATATATCCATATCGATATCCATATCGATATCCATATCGATATCCATATCGATATCCATATCGATATCCATATCGATATCCATATCGATATCCATATCGATATCCATATCGATATCCATATCGATATCCATATCGATATCCATATCGATATCCATATCGATATCCATATCGATATCCATATCGATATCCATATCGATATCCATATCGATATCCATATCGATATCCATATCGATATCCATATCGATATCCATATCGATATCCATATCGATATCCATATCGATATCCATATCGATATCCATATCCATATCGATATCCATATCGATATCCATATCGATATCCATATCGATATCCATATCGATATCCATATCGATATATCGATATCCATATCGATATCCATATCGATATCCATATCGATATCCATATCGATATCCATATCGATATCCATATCGATATCCATATCGATATCCATATCGATATCCATATCGATATCCATATCGATATCCATATCGATATCCATATCGATATCCATATCGATATCGATATCCATATCGATATCCATATCGATATCCATATCGATATCCATATCGATATCCATATCGATATCCATATCGATATCCATATCGATATCCATATCGATATCCATATCGATATCCATATCGATATCCATATCGATATCCATATCGATATCCATATCGATATCCATATCGATATCCATATCGATATCCATATCGATATCCATATCGATATCCATATCGATATCCATATCGATATCCATATCGATATCCATATCGATATCCATATCGATATCCATATCGATATCCATATCGATATCCATATCGATATCCATATCGATATCCATATCGATATCCATATCGATATCCATATCGATATCCATATCGATATCCATATCGATATCCATATCGATATCCATATCGATATCCATATCGATATCGATATCCATATCGATATCCATATCGATATCCATATCGATATCCATATCGATATCCATATCGATATCCATATCGATATCCATATCGATATCCATATCGATATCCATATCGATATCCATATCGATATCCATATCGATATCCATATCGATATCCATATCGATATCATTCATATCGATATCCATATCGATATCCATATCGATATCCATATCGATATCCATATCGATATCCATATCGATATCCATATCGATATCCATATCGATATCCATATCGATATCCATATCGATATCGATATCCATATCGATATCCATATCGATATCCATATCGATATTCATATCGATATCCATATCGATATCCATATCGATATCCATATCGATATCCATATCGATATCCATATCGATATCCATATCGATATCCATATCGATATCCATATCGATATCCATATCGATATCCATATCGATATCCATATCGATATCCATATCGATATCCATATCGATATCCATATCGATATCCATATCGATATCCATATCGATATCCATATCGATATCCATATCGATATCCATATCGATATCCATATCGATATCCATATCGATATCCATATCGATATCCATATCGATATCCATATCGATATCCATATCGAAATGCATATTGATATATTCATATATTCATATCCATATCGGGTTTCATATCGATATCCATATAGATATACATATGGATATCCATATCGATATTACTCATATCGATATTCATATTTAAAAACATAACGATATCAAAATCGATATCGATATCCATATCGATATCCATATCGATATCCATATCGATATCCATATCGATATCCATATAGATATCCATATCGATATCCATATAGATATCCATATCGATATCCATATCGATATCCATATCGATATCCATATCGATATCCATATCGATATCCATATCGATATCCATATCGATATCCATATCGATATCCATATCGATATCCATATCGATATCGATATATCGATATCCATATCGATATCCATATCGATATCCATATCGATATCCATATCGATATCCATATCGATATCCATATCGATATCCATATCGATATCCATATCGATATCCATATCGATATCCATATCGATATCCATATCGATATATCCATATCGATATCCATATCGATATATATCGATATCCGATATCCATATCGATATCCATATCGATATCCATATCGATATTCATATCGATATCCATATCGATATCCATATCGATATCCATATCGATATCCATATCGATATCCATATCGATATCCATATCGATATCCATATCGATATCCATATCGATATCCATATCGATATCCATATCGATATCCATATCGATATCCATATCGATATCCATATCGATATCCATATCGATATCCATATCGATATCCATATCGATATCCATATCGATATCCATATCGATATCCATATCGATATTCATATCGATATCCATATCGATATCCATATCGATATCCATATCGATATCCATATCGATATCCATATCGATATCCATATCGATATCCATATCGATATCCATATCGATATCCATATCGATATCCTATATCGATATCCATATCGATATCCATATCGATATCCATATCGATATCCATATCGATATCCATATCGATATCCATATCGATATATCGATATCCATATCGATATCGATATCCATATCGATATCCATATCGATATCCATATCGATATCCATATCGATATCCATATCGATATCCATATCGATATCCATATCGATATCCATATCGATCCATATCGATATCATATCATATCGATATCCATATCGATATCCATATCGATATCCATATCGATATCATATCGATATCCATATCGATATCCATATCGATATCCATATCGATATCCATATCGATATCCATATCGATATCCATATCGATATCCATATCGATATCCATATCGTTATCCATATCGATATCCATATTGTTATCCATATCGATATCCATATCGATATCCATATCGATATCCATATCGATATCCATATCGATATCCATATCGATATCCATATCGATATCCATATCGATATCCATATCGATATCCATATCGATATCCATATCGATATCCATATCGATATCCATATCGATATCCATATCGATACTCATATCGATATCCATATCGATATCCATATCGATATCCATATCGATATCCATATCGATATCCATATCGATATCCATATCGATATCTATATGGTTATCCATATCGATATACATATAGATATCCATATCGATATCCACATCGATATCCATATCGATATCCATATCGATATCCATATCGATATCCATATCGATATCCATATCGATATCCATATCGATATCCATATCGATATCCATATCGATATCCATATCGATATACATATCGATATCCATAACAATACTCATATCGATATCCAAATCGATACACATATCGATATCCATATCGATATCCATATCGTTATCCATATTGATATCCAGATTGTTATCCATATCGATATCGAAATCGATATCCATATCGATATCGAAATCGATATCCATATCGATATCCATATCGATATCCACATCGATATCGATATATATATCGATATCCATCTCTATATCCAATACGAAATGCATATTGATATATTCATATATTCATATCCATATCGGGTTTCATATCGATATCCATATAAATATACATATGGGTATCCATATCGATTACTCTATCGATATTCATATTTAAAAACATAACATTATAAAAATCGATATCCATATCCATATAGATATCCATATAGATATCCATATAGATAGCCATATAGATATCCATATAGATATCCATATAGATAGCCATATAGATATCCTTATAGATATCCATATCGCTATCCATATCAAAATCGACATCGAAATCCATATCGATATCCATATCTATATATATCCATATATCCATATCGATATACATATCGATATCCATATCGATATATAGATCGATATGCATATCGATATCCATATCGATATCCATATTGATATCCATATCGATATCCATATCGATATCCATATCGATATCCATATCGATATCCATATCATTATCCATATCGATATCCATATTGTTTTCCATATGGATATCCAAATCGATATCCATATCGATATTATTATCGTTATCGATATCGATATCCATATCGATATCCATATCGATATCCATATCGATATCATATATCGATATCCATATCGATATCCATATCGATATCCATATCGATATCCATATCGATATCCATATCGATATCCATATCGATATCCATATCGATATCCATATCGATATCCATATCGATATCCATATCGATATCCATATCGATATCCATATCGATATCCATATCGATATCCATATCGATATCCATATCGATATCCATATCGATATCCATATCGATATCCATATCGATATCCATATCGATATCCATATCGATATTCATATATCGATATCCATATCGATATCCATATCGATATCCATATCGATATCCATATCGATATCCATATTGATATCCATATCATATCGATATCGATATCCATATCGATATCCATATCGATATCCATATCGATATCCATATCGATATCCATATCGATATCCATATCGATATCCATATCGATATCCATATATCATATATATCGATATCCATATCGATATCATATCCATATCGATATCCATATCGATATCCATATCGATATCCATATCGATATCCATATCGATATCCATATCGATATCCATATCGATATCCATATCGATATCCATATCGATATCCATATCGATATCCATATCGATATCCATATCGATATCCATATCGATATCCATATCGATATCCATATCGATATCCATATCGATATCCATATCGATATCCATATCGATATCCATATCGATATCCATATCGATATCCATATCGATATATATCGATATCGATATCCATATCGATATCCATATCGATATCCATATCGATATCCATATCGATATCCATATCGATATCCATATCGATATCCATATCGATATCCATATCGATATCCATATCGATATCCATATCGATATCCATATCGATATCCATATCCATATCGATATCCATATCGATATCCATATCGATATCCATATCGATATCCATATCGATATCCATATCGATATCCATATCGATATCCATATCGATATCCATATCGATATCGATTCCATATCGATATCCATATCGATATCCATATCGATATCCATATCGATATCCATATCGATATCCATATCGATATCCATATCGATATCCATATCGATATCCATATCGATATCCATATCGATATCCATATCGATATCCATATCGATATCCATATCGATATCCATATCGATATCCATATCGATATCCATATCGATCCATATCGATATCCATATCGATATCCATATCGATATCCATATCGATATCCATATCGATATCCATATCGATATCCGATATCCATATCGATATCCATATCGATATCCATATCGATATCCATATCGATATCCATATCGATATCCATATCGATATCCATATCGATATCCATATCGATATCCATATCGATATCCATATCGATATCCATATCGATATCCATATCGATATCCATATCGATATCCATATCGATATCCATATCGATATCCATATCGATATCATATCGATATCGATATCCATATCGATATCCATATCGATATCCATATCGATATCCATATCGATATCCATATCGATATCCATATCGATATCCATATCGATATCCATATCGATATCCATATCGATATCCATATCGATATCCATATCGATATCATACATATCGATATCCATATCGATATCCATATCGATATCATATCGATATCCATATCGATATCCATATCGATATCCATATCGATATCCATATCGATATCCATATCGATATCCATATCGATATCCATATCGATATCCATATCGATATCCATATCGATATCCATATCGATATCCATATCGATATCCATATCGATATCCATATCGATATCGATATCGATATCCATATCGATATCCATATCGATATCCATATCGATATCCATATCGATATCCATATCGATATCGATATATCCATATCGATATTCATATCGATATCCATATCGATATCCATATCGATATCCATATCGATATCTCTATCCATATCGATATTTAAATCGATAACATATCGATATCCATATCGATATCCATATCGATATCCATATCGATATCCATATCGATATCCATATCGATATCCATATCGATATACATATCGATATCCATATCGATATCCATATCGATATCCATATCGATATCCATATCGATATCCATATCGATATCCATATCGATATCCATATCGATATCCATATCGATATCCATATCGATATCCATATCGATATACATATCGATATCCATATCGATATCCATATCGATATCCATATCGATATCCATATCGATATCCATATCGATATCCATATCGATATCGATATCCATATCGATATTCATATCGATATCCATATCGATATCCATATCGATATCCATATCGATATCCATATCGATATCCATATCGATATCCATATCGATATCCATATCGATCGATATCCATATCGATATCCATCTCTATATCCAATACAAAATGCATATTGATATATTCATATATTCATATCCATATCGGGTTTCATATCGATATCCATATAAATATACATATGGGTATCCATATCGATATCTCTATCGATATTCATATTTAAAAACATAACATTATAAAAATCGATATCCATATCCATATAGATATCCATATAGATATCCATATAGATAGCCATATAGATATCCATATAGATATCCATATCGATATCCATATCATATCGATATCGATATCCATATCGATATCCATATCGATATATATCCATATCGATATCCATATCGATATCCATATCGATATCCATATCGATATCTATATATCGATATCCATATCGATATCCATATCGATATCCATATCGATATCCATATCGATATCCATATCGATATCCATATCGATATCCATATCGATATCCATATCGATATCCATATCGATATCCATATCGATATCCATATCGATTTCCATATCGATATCCATATCGATATCCATATCGATATCCATATCGATATCCATATCGATATCCATATCGATATCCATATCGATATCCATATCGATATCCATATCGATATCCATATCGATATCCATATCGATATCCATATCGATATCCATATCGATATCCATATCGATATCCATATCGATATCCATATCGATATCCATATCGATATCCATATCGATATCCATATCGATATCCATATCGATATCCATATCGATATCCACATCGATATCCATATCGATATCCATATCGATATCCATATCGATATCCATATCGATATCCATATCGATATTCATATCGATATACATATCGATATCCATATCGATATATCCATATCGATATCCATATCGATATCCATATCGATATCCATATCGATATCCATATCGATATCCATATCGATATCCATATCGATATCTTCATATCGATATCCATATCGATATCCATATCGATATCCATATCGATATCCATATCGATATCCATATCGATATCCATATCGATATCCATATCGATATCCATATCGATATCCATATCGATATCCATATCGATATCCATATCGATATCCATATCGATATCCATATCGATATCCATATCGATATCCATATCGATATCCATATCGATATCCATATCGATATCCATATCGATATCCTATATCCATATCGATATCCATATCGATATCCATATCGATATCCATATCGATATCCATATCGATATCCATATCGATATCCATATCGATATCCATATCGATATCCATATCGATATCCATATCGTTATCCATATCGATATCCATATCGATATCCATATCGATATCCATATCGATATCCATATCGATATCCATATCGACATCCATATCGATATCCATATCGATATCCATATCGATATCCATATCGATATCCATATCGATATCCATATCGATATCCATATCGATATCCATATCGATATCCATATCGATATCCATATCGATATCCATATCGATATCCATATCGATATCCATATCGATATCCATATCGATATCCATATCGATATCCATATCGATATCCATATCGATATCGATATCCATATCGATATCCATATCGATATCCATATCGATATCCATATCGATATCCATATCGATATCCATATCGATATATCGATATCATATATCCATATCGATATCCATATCGATATCCATATCGATATCCATATCGATATCCATATCGATATCCATATCGATATCCATATCGATATCCATATCGATATCCATATCGATATCCATATCGATATCCATATCGATATCCATATCGATATCCATATCGATATCCATATCGATATCATATCGATATCCATATCGATATCCATATCGATATCCATATCGATATCCATATCGATATCCATATCGATATCCATATCGATATCCATATCGATATCCATATCGATATCCATATCGATATCCATATCGATATCCATATCGATATCCATATCGATATCACATATCGATATCCATATCGATATCCATATCGATATCCATATCGATATCCATATCGATATCCATATCGATATCCATATCGATATCCATATCGATATCCATATCGATATCCATATCGATATATCCATATCGATATCCGATATCATATATCGATATCCATATCGATATCCATATCGATATCCATATCGATATCCATATCGATATCCATATCGATATCCATATCGATATCCATATCGATATCCATATCGATATCCATATCGATATCCATATCGATATCCATATCGATATCCATATCGATATCCATATCGATATCCATATCGATATCCATATCGATATCCATATCGATATCCATATCGATATCCATATCGATATCCATATCGATATCCATATCGATATCCATATCGATATCCATATCGATATCCATATCGATATCCATATCGATATCCATATCGATATCCATATCGATATCCATATCGATATCCATATCGATATCCATATCGATATCCATATCGATATCCATATCGATATCCATATCGATATCCATATCGATATCCATATCGATATCCATATCGATATCCATATCGATATCCATATCGATATCCATATCGATATCCATATCGATATCCATATCGATATCCATATCGATATCCATATCGATATCCATATCGATATCCATATCGATATCCATATCGATATCCATATCGATATCCATATCGATATCCATATCGATATCCATATCGATATCCATATCGATATCCATATCGATATCCATATCGATATCCATATCGATATCCATATCGATATCCATATCGATATCCATATCGATATCCATATCGATATCCATCGATATCGATATCCATATCGATATCCATATCGATATCCAAATCGATATCCATATCGATATATTCATATATTCGATATCCATATCGGGTTTCATATCGATATCCATATAGATATACATATGGATATCCATATCGATTACTCTATCGATATTCATATTTAAATACATAACATTGTAAAAATCGATATCCATATCCATATAGATATCCATATATACGATATCCATATCGATATCCATATCGATATCCATATCGATATCCATATCCATATCGATATCCATATCATATCGATATCCATATCGATATCCATATCGATATCCATATCGATATCCATATCGATATCCATATCGATATCCATATCGATATCCATATCGATATCCATATCGATATCCATATCGATATCCATATCGATATCCATATCGATATCCATATCGATATCCATATCGATATCCATATCGATATCCATATCGATATCCATATCGATATCCATATCGATATCCATATCGATATCCATATCGATATCCATATCGATATCCATATTGATATCCATATCGATATCCATATCGATATCGATATCCATATCGATATCCATATCGATACACATATCGATATAAATATCGATATCCATATCGTTATCCATATCGATATCCAGATTGTTATCCATATCGATATCGAAATCGATATCCATATCGATATCCATATCGATATCCATATCGATATCTACATCGATATCGATACACAGATATACATATGGATATCCATATCGATTACTCTATCGATATTCATATTTAAATACATAACATTGTAAAAATCGATATCCATATCCATATAGATATCCATATATAATAGATATCCATATTGATATCCATATCGATATCCATATCGATATCCATATCGATATCCATATCGATATCCATATCGATATCCATATCGATATCCATATTGATATCCATATCGATATCCATATCGATATCCATATCGATGTCCATATCGATATCCATATCGATATCCATATCGATATCCATATCGATATCCATATCGATATCCATATCGATATCCATATCGATATACATATCGATATCCATATCGATATCCATATCGATATCCATATCGATATCCATATCGATATCCATATCGATATCCATATCGATATCCATATCGATATCCATATCGATATCGATATCCATATCGATATCCATATCGATATCCATATCGATATCCATATCGATATCCATATCGATATCCATATCGATATCCATATCGATATCCATATCGATATCCATATCGATATCCATATCGATATCCATATCGATATCCATATAGATATCCATATCGATATCCATATCGATATCCATATCGATATCCATATCGATATCCAGATCGATATCCATATCGATAACCATATCGATATTCATATCGATATCTATATCGATATCCATATCGATATCCATATGGATATCCACATCGATTACTATATCGATCCATATCGTTATCCATGTCGATATCCATATCGATATCCATGTCGATATCCATATCGATATCCATATCGATATTCATATCCATATCCATATCGATATCCATATCGATATCCATATTGATATCCATATCGATATCCATATCGATATACAAATCGATGTCTACATTGATATCCATATAGATATACATATAGATATGCATATCGCTATCTATATCAAAATCCACTTCGAAATCAATATCGATATCCATATCAATATCCATATCCATATCTATATACATGTCCATATCCATATCATAGATATCCATATAGATATCCATATCGATATCCATATCGATATCCATATCGATATCCATATCGATATCCATATCGATATCCATATCGATATCCATATCGATATCCATATCGATATCCATATCGATATCCATATCGATATCCATATCGATATCCATATCGATATCCATATCGATATCCATATCGATATCCATATCGATATCCATATCGATATCCATATCGATATCCATATCGATATCCATATCGATATCCATATCGATATCCATATCAATATCCATATCGATATCCATATCGATATCCATATCGATATCCATATCAATATCCATATCGATATCCATATCGATATCCATATCGATATCCATATCGATATCCATATCGTTATCCATATCGTTATCCATATCGATATCCACATCGATATCGATATATATATCGATATCCATCTCGATATCCAAATCGAAATGCATATTGATATTGATATATATATCGATATCCATCTCGATATCCATCTCGATATCCAAATCGAAATGCATATTGATATATTCATATATTCATATCCATATCGGGTTTCATATCGATATCCATATAGATATACATATGGATATCCATATCGATTACTCTATCGATATTCATATTTAAATACATAACATTGTAAAAATCGATATCCATATCCATATAGATATACATATAGATATCCATATTGATATCCATATCGATATCCATATCGATATCGATATCCATATCCATATCGATCCATATCCATATCGATCCATATCGAAATCCACATTGATATCCATATCGATATCCATATCGATATCCATATCGATATCCATATCGATATCCATATCGATATCCATATCGATATCCATATCGATATCCATATCGATATCCATATCGATATCCATATCGATATCCATATCGATATCCATATCGATATCCATATCGATATCCATATCGATATCCATATCGATATCCATATCGATATCCATATCGATATCCATATCGATATCCATATCGATATCCATATCGATATCCATATCGATATCCATATCGATATCCATATCGATATCCATATCGATATCCATATCGATATCCATATCGATATCCATATCGATATCCATATCGATATCCATATCGATATCCATATCGATATCCATATCGATATCCATATCGATATCCATATCGATATCCATATCGATATCCATATCGATATCCATATCGATATCCATATCGATATCCATATCGATATCCATATCGATATCCATATCGATATCCATATCGATATCCATATCGATATCCATATCGATATCCATATCGATATCCATATCGATATCCATATCGATATCCATATCGATATCCATATCGATATCCATATCGATATCCATATCGATATCCATATCGATATCCATATCGATATCCATATCGATATCCATATCGATATCCATATCGATATCCATATCGATATCCATATCGATATCCATATCGATATCCATATCGATATCCATATCGATATCCATATCGATATCCATATCGATATCCATATCGATATCCATATCGATATATCGATATCCATATCGATATCCATATCCATATCCATATCATATCGATATTCATATCGATATCCATATCGATATCCATATCGATATCCATATCGATATCCGATATCCATATCGATATCCATATCGATATCCATATCGATATCATATCGACATATCGATATCCATATCGATATCCATATCGATATATGCATATCGATATCCATATCGATATCCATATCGATATCCATATCGATATCCATATCGATATCCATATCGATATCCATATCGATATCCATATATCGATATATCATATCGATATCCATATCGATATCCATATCGATATCCATATCGATATCCATATCGATATCATATCCATATCGATAATCCATATCGATATATCATATCGATATCCATATCGATATCCATATCGATATCCATATCGATATCCATATCGATATCCATATCGATATCCATATCGATATCCATATCGATATCCATATCGATATCCATATCGATATCCATATCGATATCCATATCGATATCCATATCGATATCCATATCGATATCCATATCGATATATCCATATCGATATCACATATCGATATCCATATCGATATCCATATCGATATCCATATCGATATCCATATCGATATCGATATATCATATCGATATCCATATCGATATCCATATCGATATCCATATCGATATCCATATCGATATCCATATCGATATCCATATCGATATCCATATCGATATCCATATCGATATCCATATCGATATCCATATCGATATCCATATCGATATCCATATCGATATCCATATCGATATCCATATCGATATCCATATCGATATCCATATCGATATCCATATCGATATCCATATATCGATATCCATATCGATATCCATATCGATATCCATATCGATATCCATATCGATATCCATATCGATATCCATATCGATATCCATATCGATATCCATATCGATATCCATATCGATATCCATATCGATATCCATATCGATATCCATATCGATATCCATATCGATATCCATATCGATATCCATATCGATATCCATATCGATATCCATATCGATATCCATATCGATATCCATATCGATATCCATATCGATATCCATATCGATATCGATATCCATATCGATATCCATATCGATATCCATATCGATATCCATATCGATATCCATATCGATATCCATATCGATATCCATATCGATATCCATATCGATATCCATATCGATATCCATATCGATATCCATATCGATATCCATATCGATATCCATATCGATATCCATATCGATATCCATATCGATATCCATATCGATATCCATATCGATATCCATATCGATATCGATATCCATATCGATATCCATATCGATATCCATATCGATATCCATATCGATATCCATATCGATATCCATATCGATATCCATATCGATATCCATATCGATATCCATATCGATATCCATATCGATATCCATATCGATATCCATATCGATATCCATATCGATATCCATATCGATATCCATATCGATATCCATATCGATATCCATATCGATATCCATATCGATATCCATATCGATATCCATATCGATATCCATATCCATATCGATATCCATATCGATATCCATATCGATATCCATATCGATATCCATATCGATATCCATATCGATATCCATATCGATATCCATATCGATATCCATATCGATATCCATATCGATATCCATATCGATATCCATATCCATATATCATATCGATATCCATATCGATATCCATATCGATATCCATATCGATATCCATATCCATATCTATATCCATATCGATTTCGATATCGATATCCATATCGATATCCATATTCGATATTCATATCGATGTCGACATCGATATCCATATCGATATCCATCGTATTATATCCATATCGATATTTATATCGATATCCATATCGATATCCAAATCGATATCCACATTGATATCCATATAGATATACATATAGATATGCATATCGCTATCTATATCAAAATCTTCGATATCATATCGATATCTATATCGATATCCATATCGATATACATACGATATCGATATCGATATCCATATCGATATCCATATCGATATCCATATCGAAATCCATATCGATATCCATATCGATATCCATATCGATATCCATATCGATAACCATATCGATATCCATATCGATATCCATATCAATATCCATATCGATATCCATATCGATATACTTATCGATATCCATATCAATACTCATATCGATATCCAAATCGATACACATATCGGTATCCATATCGATATCCATATCGTTATCCATATCGATATCCAGATTGTTATCCATATCGATATCGAAATCGATATCCATATCGATATTCATATCGATATCCATATCGATATCCATATCGATATCCATATCCATATCGATATCCATATCGATATCCATATCGATATCCATATCCATATCCATATCGATATCCATATCGATATGTATATCGATATCCATCTCGATATCCAAATCGAAATGCATATTGATATATTCATACATTCATATATTCATATCCATATCGGGTTTCATATCGATAGCCATATAGATATATATATGAATATCCATATCGATTACTCTATCGATATTCATATATAAATACATAATATTATAAAAATCGATATCCATATCCATATAGATATCCATATAGATATCCATATAGATTGCCATATAGATTACTATATCGATTACCATATCGATAATCCCATCGATATACATAAGATTATCCATAACATTATCCAAATTGGCATCCATATCGGTATCTATATCGATAAACATAGCGATAAACATAGCGATATCCATATCGATATCCATCTCGATATCCAAATCGATATCCATCTCCATATCCATATCGGGTTCCATATCGATATCCAAAGAGATATATACATGGATATCCATATCGATTACTCTATCGATATTCATATCGATATTACATATACATTTATATCATATCGATATCGATATCCATATCTATATCCATATAGATATCCATATCGATATCCATATCGATATCCATATCGATATATCCATATCCATATCGATATCCATATCGATATCCATATCAATATCCATATCGATATCCATATCGATATCCATATCGATATCCATATCGATATCCATATCGATATCCAAATCGAATATGCATATCGATATTCATATTCGATATCCATATCGATATCCATATCGGGTATTCATATCGATATCCATATCGATATATATATCGAATATCCATATCGATATCCATATCGATATCCATATCGATATTCATATATAATATACATAATATTATAAATATCGATATCCATATCGATATCCATATAGATATCCATATAGATATCCATATAGATATGCCATAGAGATTACTATATCGATATACCATATCGATCGATATCCATATCGATATACATAAGATTATCCATAATCGATATCCATATCGATATCCATATCGGTATCTATATCGATAAACATATCGATATCCATATCGATATCCATATCGATATCCATATCGATATCCATATCGATATCCATCTCGATATCCATATCGGGTTCCATATCGATATCCATAGCGATATATATATCGATATCCATATCGATTACTCTATCGATATTCGATATCTTCGATATACATATTACATTATATCAATATCGATATCCATATCGATATCCATATCGATATCCATATCGATATCCATATCGATATCCATATCGATATCCATATCGATATCCATATCGATATCCATATCGATATCCATATCGATATCCATATCGATATCTACATCGATATCGATATATATATCGATATCCATCTCGATATCCAAATCGAAATGCATATTGATATATTCATATATTCATATCCATATCGGGTTTCATATCGATATCCGTATAGATATACATATTGATATCCATATCGATTACTCTATCGATATTCATATTTAAATACATAACATTATAAAAATCGATATCCACGTAGATATCCATATAGATATCCATCATAGATATCCATATCGATATCCATATCGATATCCATATCGATATCCATATCGATAATCCACATCGAAATCCTATATCGATATCCATATATCGATATATCCATAACGATATACATATCGATATATATATCGATATCCATATCGATATCCATATCGATATCCATATCGATATCCATATCGATATCCATATCGATATCCATATCGATATCCATATCGATATCCATATCGATATCCATATCGATATCCATATCGATATCCATATCGATATCCATATCGATATCCATATCGATATCCATATCGATATCCATATCGAAATCCCTATCGATATCCATATCGATAGAAGTATCGATATCCATACAGATATACATATAGATATGCATATCCCTATATCAATATCGACAGCAAAATCTATATCGATATCGATATCCATATCGATATCCATATCAATATACATATCGATATCCAAATCGATATCCGTATCGACATCCAAATCGATATCCATATCGATATCTACATCGATATCCATATCGATATACATATCGATATCCATATCGATATCCATATCGATATCCATATCGATATCCATATCGATATCCATATCGATATCCATATCAATATCCATATCGATATCCATATCGATATCCATATCGATATCCATATCGATATCCATATCGATATCCATATCGATATCCATATCGATATCCATATCGATATCCATATCGATATCCATATCGATATCCATATCGATATCCATATCGATATCCATATCGATATCGATATCCATATCGATATCCATATCGATATCCATATCGATATCCATATCGATATCCATATCGATATCCATATCGATATCCATATCGATATCCATATCGATATCCATATCGATATCCATATCGATATCCATATCGATATCCATATCGATATCCATATCGATATCCATATCGATATCCATATCGATATCCATATCGATATCCATATCGATATCCATATCGATATCCATATCGATATCCATATCGATATCCATATCGATATCCATATCGATATCCATATCGATATCCATATCGATATCCATATCGATATCCATATCGATATTCATATCGATATCCATATCGATATCCATATCGATATCCATATCGATATCCATATCGATATCCATATCGATATCCATATCGATATCCATATCGATATCCATATCGATATCCATATCGATATCCATATCGATCCATATCCATATCGATATCCATATCGATATCGATATCCATATCGATATCCATATCGATATCCATATCGATATCCATATCGATATCCATATCGATATCCATATCGATATCCATATCGATATCCATATCGATATCCATATCGATATCCATATCGATATATCCATATCGATATCCATATCGATATCCATATCGATATCCATATCGATATATTCATATCGATATCCATATCGATATCCATATCGATATCCATATCGATATCCATATCGATATCCATATCCATATCGATATCCATATCGATATCCATATCGATATCCATATCGATATCCATATCGATATCCATATCGATATCCATATCGATATCCATATCGATATCCATATCGATATCCATATCGATATCAATATCGATATCCATATCGATATCCATATCGATATCCATATCGATATCCATATCGATATCCATATCGATATCCATATCGATATCCATATCGATATCCATATCGATATCCATATCGATATCCATATCGATATCCATATCGATATACATATCGATATCCATATCGATATCCATATCGATATCCATATCGATATCCATATCGATATCCATATCGATATCCATATCGATATCCATATCGATATCCATATCGATATCCATATCGATATCCATATCGATATCCATATCGATATCCATATCGATATCCATATCGATATCCATATCGATATCCATATCGATATCCATATCGATATCCATATCGATATCCATATCGATATCCATATCGATATCCATATCGATATCCATATCGATATCCATATCGATATCATATCGATATCCATATCGATATCCATATCGATATCCATATCGATATCCATATCGATATCCATATCGATATCCATATCGATATCCATATCGATATCCATATCGATATCCATATCGATATCCATATCGATATCCATATCGATATCCATATCGATATCCATATCGATATCCATATCGATATCCATATCGATATCCATATCGATATCCATATCGATATCCATATCGATATCCATATCGATATCCATATCGATATCCATATCGATATCCATATCGATATCCATATCGATAAACATATCGATATCCATATCGATATCCATATCGATATCCATATCGATATCCATATCGATATCCATATCGATATCCATATCGATATTCATATCGATATCCATATCGATATCCATATCGATATCCATATCGATATCTATATCGATATCCATATCGATATCCATATCGATATCCATATCGATATCCATATCGATATCTACATATATCCATATCGATATACATATCGATATCCATATCGATATCCATATCGATATCCATATCCATCCATATCGATATCCATATCGATATCCATATCGATATCCATATCGATATCCATATCGATATCCATATCGATATCCATATCGATATCCATATCGATATCCATATCGATATCCATATCGATATCCATATCGATATCCATATCGATATCCATATCGATATCCATATCGATATCCATATCGATATCCATATCGATATCCATATCGATATCCATATCGATATCCATATCGATATATCCATATCGATATCCATATCGATATCCATATCGATATCCATATCGATATCCATATCGATATCCATATCGATATCCATATCGATATCCATATCGATATCCATATCGATATCCATATCGATATCCATATCGATATCCATATCGATATCCATATCGATATCCATATCGATATTCATATCGATATCCATATCGATATCCATATCGATATCCATATCGATATCCATATCGATATCCATATCGATATATCCATATCGATATCCATATCGATATCCATATCGATATATCATATCGATATCCATATCGATATCATATCGATATCCATATCGATATCCATATCGATATCCATATCGATATCCATATCGATATCCATATCGATATCCATATCGATATCCATATCGATATCCATATCGATATCCATATCGATATCCATATCGATATCCATATCGATATCCATATCGATATATCGATATCCATATCGATATCCATATCGATATCCATATCGATATCCATATCGATATCCATATCGATATCCATATCGATATCCATATCGATATCCATATCGATATCCATATCGATATCCATATCGATATCCATATCGATATCCATATCGATATCCATATCGATATCCATATCGATATCCATATCGATATCCATATCGATATCCATATCGATATCCATATCGATATCCATATCGATATATCCATATCGATATCCATATCGATATCCATATCGATATCCATATCGATATCATATATCCATATCGATATCCATATCGATATCCATATAGATATCCATATCGATATCCATATCGATATACATATCCCTATATCAATATCGACAGCAAAATCTATATCGATATCGATATCCATATCGATATCCATATCAATATCCATATCGATATCCATATCGATATCCATATCGATATCCATATCGATATCCATATCGATATCCATATCGATATCCATATCGATATCCATATCGATATCCATATCGATATCCATATCGATATCCATATCGATATCCATATCGATATCCATATCGATATCCATATCGATATCCATATCGATATCCATATCGATATCCATATCGATATCCATATCGATACACATATCGATATCCATATCGATATCCATATCGATATCCATATCGATATATCCATATCGATATCCATATCGATATCCATATCGATATCCATATCGATATCCATATCGATATCCATATCGATATCCATATCGATATCCATATCGATATATCGATATCCATATCGATATCCATATCGAAATCCTCATTAATATCCATATCGATATACATATCGATATCCATATGGATATCCACATCGATTACTTTATCGATCCATATCGATAATCCAATCGATATACATAAGATTATCCAAATCGACATCCATAACATTATCCAAATTGGCATCCATATCGATATCTATATCGATAAACATAGCGATATCCATATCGATCCATATCGAAATCCCTATCGATATCCATATCGATATCCATATCGATATCCATATCGATATCCATATCGATATCCATATCGATATACATACACGATATCGATACACATATCGATATCCATATCGATATCCATATCGATATCCATATCGATATCCATATCGATATCCATATCGATATCCATATCGATATCCATATCGATATCGATATCATATCGATATCCATATCGATATCCAAATCGATATCCATATCGATATCCATATCGATATCCATATCGATATCCATATCGATATCCATATCGATATCCATATCGATATCCATATCATATCGATATCCATATCGATATCCATATCGATATCCATATCGATATCCATATGGATATCCACATCGATTACTATATCGATATCCATATCGATAATCCATATCGATATACATAAGATTATCCAAATCGACATCCATATCGATATCCAAATTGATATCCATATCGATATCCATATCGATATCCATATCGATATCCATATCGATATCCATATCGATATCCATATCGATATCCATATCGATATCCATATCGATATCCATATCGATATCCATATCGATATCCATATCGATATCATATCGATATCCATATCGATATCCATATCGATATCCATATCGATATCCATATCGATATCCATATCGATATCCATATCGATATCCATATCGATATCCATATCGATATATACATATCGATATCCATATCGATATCCATATCGATATCCATATCGATATCCATATCGATATCCATATCGATATCCATATCGATATCCATATCGATATCCATATCGATATCCATATCGATATCCATATCGATATATCCATATCGATATCCATATCGATATCCATATCGATATCCATATCGATATCCATATCGATATCCATATCGATATCCATATCGATATCCATATCGATATCCATATCGATATCCATATCGATATCCATATCGATATCCATATCGATATCCATATCGATATCCATATCGATATCCATATCGATATCCATATCGATATCCATATCGATATCCATATCGATATCCATATCGATATCCATATCGATATCCATATCGATATCCATATCGATATCCATATCGATATCCATATCGATATCCATATCGATATCCATATCGATATCCATATCGATATCCATATCGATATCCATATCGATATCATATATCGATATCCATATCGATATCCATATCGATATCCATATCGATATCCATATCGATATCCATATCGATATCCATATCGATATCCATATCGATATCCATATCGATATCCATATCGATATCCATATCGATATCCATATCGATATCCATATCGATATCCATATCGATATCCATATCGATATCCATATCGATATCCATATCGATATCCATATCGATATATCCATATCGATATCCATATCGATATCCATATCGATATCCATATCGATATCCATATCGATATCCATATCGATATCCATATCGATATCCATATCGATATCCATATCGATATCCATATCGATATCCATATCGATATCCATATCGATATCCATATCGATATCCATATCGATATCCATATCGATATCCATATCGATATCCATATCGATATCCATATCGATATCCATATCGATATCCATATCGATATCCATATCTATATCGATCCATATCGATATCCATATCGATATCCATATCGATATCCATATCGATATCCATATCGATATCCATATCGATATCCATATCGATATCATATCGATATCGATATCCATATCGATATCCATATCGATATCCATATCGATATCCATATCGATATCCATATCGATATCCATATCGATATCCATATCGATATCCATATCGATATCCATATCGATATCCATATCGATATCCATATATCGATATCCATATCGATATCCATATCGATATCCATATCGATATCCATATCGATATCCATATCGATATATCATATCGATATCCATATCGATATCCATATCGATATCGATATCCATATCGATATCCATATCGATATCCATATCGATATCCATATCGATATATCCATATCGATATCCATATCGATATCCATATCGATATCATATATCGATATCCATATCGATATCCATATCGATATCCATATCGATATCCATATCGATATCCATATCGATATCCATATCGATATCGATATCCATCATCGATATCCATATCGATATCCATATCGATATCCATATCGATATCCATATCGATATCCATATCGATATCCATATATCGATATCGATATCCATATCGATATCCATATCGATATCCATATCGATATCCATATCGATATCCATATCGATATCGATATATCGATATCCATATCGATATCCATATCGATATCCATATCGATATCCATATCGATATCCATATCGATATCCATATCGATATCCATATCGATATCCATATCGATATCCATATCGATATCCATATCGATATCCATATCGATATCCATATCGATATCCATATCGATATCCATATCGATATCCATATCGATATCCATATATCGATATCCATATCGATATCCATATCGATATCCATATCGATATCGATATCCATATCGATATCCATATCGATATCCATATCGATATCCATATCGATATCCATATCGATATCCATATCGATATCCATATCGATATCCATATCGATATCCATATCGATATCCATATCGATATCCATATCGATATCCATATCGATATCCATATCGATATCCATATCGATATCCATATCGATATCCATATCGATATCCATATCGATATCCATATCGATATACTATATCGATATCCATATCGATAATCCCATCGATATCCACATCGATATCCAAATCGATATCCATATCGATATACATATCGATATCCATATCGATATCCATATCGATATCCATATCGATATCCATATCGATATCCATATCGATATCCATATCGATATCCATATCGATATCATATATCGATATCCATATCGATATCCATATCGATATCCATATCGATATCCATATCGATATCCATATCGATATCCATATCGATATCCATATCGATATCCATATCGATATCCATATCGATATCCATATCGATATCCATATCGATATCCATATCGATATCCATATCGATATCCATATCGATATCCATATCGATATCCATATCGATATCCATATCGATATCCATATCGATATCCATATCGATATCCATATCGATATCCATATCGATATCCATATCGATATCCATATCGATATCCATATCGATATCCATATCGATATCCATATCGATATCCATATCGATATCCATATCGATATCCATATCGATATCCATATCGATATCCATATCGATATCCATATCGATATCCATATCGATATCCATATCGATATCCATATCGATATCCATATCGATATCCATATCGATATCCATATCGATATCCATATCGATATCCATATCGATATATCCGATATATCGATATCGATATATCGATATCCATATCGATATCCATATCGATATCCATATCGATATCCATATCGATATCCATATCGATATCCATATATCCATATCGATATCCATATCGATATCCATATCGATATCCATATCGATATCCATATCGATATCCATATCGATATCCATATCGATATCCATATCGATATCCATATCGATATCCATATCGATATCCATATCGATATCCATATCGATATCGATATCCATATCGATATCCATATCGATATCCATATCGATATCCATATCGATATATCCATATCGATATCCATATCGATATCCATATCGATATATCATATCGATATCCATATCGATATCCATATCGATATCCATATCGATATCCATATCGATATCCATATCGATATCGATATCGATATGTATATCGATATCCATCTCGATATCCAAATCGAAATGCATATTGATATATTCATACATTCATATATTCATATCCATATCGGGTTTCATATCGATAGCCATATAGATATATATATGAATATCCATATCGATTACTCTATCGATATTCATATATAAATACATAATATTATAAAAATCGATATCCATATCCATATAGTTATCCATATAGATATCCATATAGATTGCCATATAGATTTCTCTATCGATTACCATATCGATAATCCTATCGATATACATAAGATTATCCATATCGATATCCATATCGATCAAATTGATATCCATATCGATATCTATATCGATAAACATATCGATAAACATAGCGATATCCATATCGATATCCATATCGATATCCATATCGATATCCATATCGATATCCATATCGGATATCCATATCGATATCCATATCGATAGATATATACATATCGATATCCATATCGATATCCATATCGATATATCGATATCCATATCGATATCCATATCGATATACATATCGATATCCATATCGATATCCATATCGATATCCATATCGATATCCATATCGATATCCATATCGATATCCATATCGATATCCATATCGATATCCATATCGATATCCATATCGATATCCATATCGATATCCATATCGATATCATATCATATCGATATCCATATCGATATCCATATCGATATCCATATCGATATCCATATCGATATCCATATCGATATCCATATCGATATCGATATCCATATCGATATCCATATCGATATCCATATCGATATCCATATCGATATCCATATCGATATCCATATCGATATCCATATCGATATCCATATCGATATCCATATCGATATCCATATCGATATCCATATCGATATACATACACCATATCGATATACATATCGATATCCATATCGATATCCATATCGATATCCATATCGATATCCATATCGATATCCATATCGATATCCATATCGATATCCATATCGATATCCATATCGATATCCATATCGATATCCATATCGATATCCATATCGATATCCATATCGATATCGATATGTATATCGATATCCATCTCGATATCCAAATCGAAATGCATATTGATATATTCATACATTCATATATTCATATCCATATCGGGTTTCATATCGATATCCGTATAGATATACATATTGATATCCATATCGATTACTCTATCGATATTCATACTTAAATACATAACATTATAAAAATCGATATCCACGTAGATATCCATTTAGATATCCATATAGATAGCCATGTAGATATCCATATAGATATCCATATCGCTATCCATATCAAAATCGACATCGAAATCTATATCGATATCCATATCTATATATATCCATAACGATATACATATCGATATATATATCGATATCCATATCGATATCCATATCGATATCCATATCGATATCCATATCGATATCCATATCGATATCCATATCGATATCCATATCGATATCCATATCGATATCCATATCGATATCCATATCGATATCCATATCGATATCCATATCGATATCCATATCGATATCCATATCGATATCCATATCGATATCCATATCGATATCCATATCGATATCCATATCGAAATCCCTATCGATATCCATATCGATAGAAGTATCGATATCCATACAGATATACATATAGATATGCATATCCCTATATCAATATCGACAGCAAAATCTATATCGATATCGATATGTTATCCATATCAATATACATATCGATATCCAAATCGATATCCGTATCGACATCCAAATCGATATCCATATCGATATCTGCATCGATATCCATATCGATATCCATATCGATATCCATATCGATATCCATATCGATATCCATATCGATATCCATATCGATATCCATATCGATATCCATATCGATATCCATATCGATATCCATATCGATATCCATATCGATATCCATATCGATATCCATATCGATATCCATATCGATATCCATATCGATATCCATATCGATATCCTCATCGATATCCATATCGATATGGATATCCATATCGATATACTATATCGATATCCATATCGATAATCCATATCGATATACATAAGATTATCCAAATCGACATCCATAACATTATCCAAATTGATATCCATATCGATATCTATATCGATATCCATATCGATATCCATATCGATATCCATATCGATATCCATATCGATAATCATATCGATATCCATATCGATATCCATATCGATATCCATATCGATATCCATATCGATCGATATCCATATCGATATCCATATATCCATATCGATATCATATATCGATATCCATATCGATATCCATATCGATATATCCATATCGATATCCATATATCGATATCCATATCGATATCCATATCGATATCCATATCGATATCCATATCGATATCCATATCGATATCCATATCGATATCCATATCGATATCCATATCGATATCCATATCGATATCCATATCGATATATCCATATCGATATCCATATCGATATCCATATCGATAATCCATATCGATATCCATATCGATATCCATATCGATATCCATATCGATATCCATATCGATATCCATATCGATATCCATATGGATATCCACATCGATTACTTTATCGATCCATATCGATAATCCCATCGATATACATAAGATTATCCAAATCGACATCCATAACATTATCCAAATTGGCATCCATATCGATATCTATATCGATAAACATAGCGATATCCATATCGATCCATATCGATATCCATATTGATCCATATCGATATCCATATCGAAATCCCTATCGATATCCATATCGATAGAAGTATCGATATCCATACAGATATACATATTGATATGCATATCGCTATCCATATCAAAATCGACATCAAAATCCATATCGATATCCATATCTATATCCATATAGATATCCATATCGTTATCCATATCGATATCCATATCGATATCCATATCGATATCCATATCGATATCCATATCGATATCCATATCGATATCCATATCGATATCCATATCGATATCCATATCGATATCCATATCGATATCCATATCGATATCCATATCGATATCCATATCGATATCCATATCGATATCCATATCGATATCCATATCGATATCCATATCGATATCCATATCGATATCCATATCGATATCAATATCGATATCCATATCGATATCCATATCGATATCCATATCGATATCCATATCGATATCCATATCGATATCCATATCGATATCCATATCGATATCCATATCGATATCCATATCGATATCCATATCGATATCCATATCGATATACATATCGATATCCATATCGATATCCATATCGATATCCATATCGATATCCATATCGATATCCATATCGATATCCATATCGATATCCATATCGATATCCATATCGATATCCATATCGATATCCATATCGATATCCATATCGATATCCATATCGATATCCATATCGATATCCATATCGATATCCATATCGATATCCATATCGATATCCATATCGATATCCATATCGATATCCATATCGATATCCATATCGATATCCATATCGATATCCATATCGATATCCATATCGATATCCATATCGATATATCATATCGATATCCATATCGATATCCATATCGATATCCATATCGATATCCATATCGATATCCATATCGATATCCATATCGATATCCATATCGATATCCATATCGATATCCATATCGATATCCATATCGATATCCATATCGATATCCATATCGATATCCATATCGATATCCATATCGATATCCATATCGATATCCATATCGATATCCATATCGATATCCATATCGATATCCATATCGATATCCATATCGATATCCATATCGATATCCATATATCGATATCCATATCGATATCCATATCGATATCCATATCGATATCCATATCGATATCCATATCGATATATCCATATCGATATCCATATCGATATCCATATCGATATCCATATCGATATCCATATCGATATCCATATCGATATCCATATCGATATCCATATCGATATCCATATCGATATCCATATCGATATCCATATCGATATCCATATCGATATCCATATCGATATCCATATCGATATCCATATCGATATCCATATCGATATCCATATCGATATCCATATCGATATCCATATCGATATCCATATCGATATCCATATCGATATCGATATCGATATCGATATCCATATCGATATCCATATCGATATCCATATCGATATCCATATCGATATCCATATCGATATCCATATCGATATCCATATCGATATCCATATCGATATCCATATCGATATCCATATCGATATCCATATCGATATCCATATCGATATCCATAATATCCATATCGATATCCATATCGATATCCATATCGATATCCATATCGATGATATCCATATCGATATCCATATCGATATCCATATCGATATCCATATCGATATCCATATCGATATCCATATCGATATCCATATCGATATCCATATCGATATCCATATCGATATCCATATCGATATCCATATCGATATCCATATCGATATCCATATCGATATCAATATCGATATCCATATCGATATCCATATCGATATCCATATCGATATCAATATCGATATCCATATCGATATCGATATCCATATCGATATATCGATATCGATATCCATATCGATATCCATATCGATATCCATATCGATATCCATATCGATATCCATATCGATATCCATATCGATATCCATATCGATATCCATATCGATATCCATATCGATATCCATATCGATATCCATATCGATATCCATATCGATATACATATCGATATCCATATCGATATCCATATCGATATCCATATCGATATCCATGTCGATATCCATATCGATATCCATATCGATATCTATATGGATATCTACATCGATATCCATATCGATCCATATCGATAATCCATATCGATATCCATATCGATATCCATATCGATATCCATATCGATATCCATATCGATATCCATATCGATATCCATATCGATATCCATATCGATATCCATATCGATATCCATATCGATATCCATATCGATATCCATATCGATATCCATATCGATATCCATGTCGATATCCATATCGATATCCATATCGATATCTATATGGATATCTACATCGATATCCATATCGATCCATATCGATAATCCATATCGATATCCATATCGAAATCCTCATTAATATCCATATCGATATACATATCGATATCCATATGGATATCCACATCGATATCCATATCGATATCCATATCGATATCCATATCGATATCCATATCGATATCCATATCGATATCCATATCGATATCCATATCGATATCCATATCGATATCCATATCGATATCCATATCGATATCCATATCGATATCCATATCGATATCCATATCGATATCCATATCGATATCCATATCGATATCCATATCGATATCCATATCGATATCCATATCGATATCCACATCGATTACTATATCGATATCCATATCGATAATCCCATTATCCAATCGATATCCATATCGATATATACATATCGATATCCATATCGATATCCATATCGATATCCATATCGATATCCATATCGATATCCATATCGATATCCATATCGATATCCATATCGATATCCATATCGATATCCATATCGATATCCATATCGATATCCATATCGATATCCATATCGATATCCATATCGATATCCATATCGATATCCATATCGATATATCCATATCGATATCCATAATATCCATATCGATATCCATATCGATATCCATATCGATATCCATATCGATATCCATATCGATATCCATATCGATATCCATATCGATATCCATATCGATATCCATATCGATATCGATATATATCGATATCCATATCGATATCATATCGAATACCATATCGATATCCATATCGATATCCATATCGATATCCATATCGATATCCATATCGATATCCATATCGATATCCATATCGATATCCATATCGATATCCATATCGATATCCATATCGATATCCATATCGATATCCATATCGATATCCATATCGATATCCATATCGATATCCATATCGATATCCATATCGATATATCCATATCGATATCCATATCGATATCCATATCGATATCCATATATCATATCGATATCCATATCGATATCCATATCGATATCCATATCGATATCCATATCGATATCCATATCGATATCCATATCGATATACATATCGATATCCATATCGATATCCATATCGATATCCATATCGATATCCATATCGATATCCATATCGATATCCATATCGATATCCATATCGATATCCATATCGATATCCATATCGATATCCATATCGATATCCATATCGATATCCATATCGATATCCATATCGATATCCATATCGATATCCATATCGATATCCATATCGATATCCATATCGATATCCATATCGATATCCATATCGATATCCATATCGATATATCGATATATCATATCGATATCCATATCGATATCCATATCGATATCCATATCGATATCCATATCGATATCCATATCGATATCCATATCGATATCCATATCGATATCCATATCGATATCCATATCGATATACATATATCCATATCGATATCCATATCGATATCCATATCGATATCCATATCGATATCCATATCGATATCCATATCGATATCCATATCGATATCCATATCGATATCCATATCGATATCCATATCGATATCCATATCGATATCCATATCGATATCCATATCGATATCCATATCGATATCCATATCGATATCCATATCGATATCCATATCGATATCCATATCGATATCCATATCGATATCCATATCGATATCCATATCGATATCCATATCGATATCCATATCGATATCCATATCGATATCCATATCGATATCCATATCGATATCCATATCGATATCCATATCGATATCCATATCGATATCGATATCCATATCGATATCCATATCGATATCCATATCGATATCCATATCGATATCCATATCGATATCCATATCGATATCCATATCGATATCCATATCGATATCCATATCGATATCCATATATCGATATCCATATCGATATCGATATCATCATCGATATCCATATCGATATCCATATCGATATCCATATCGATATCCATATCGATATCCATATCGATATCCATATCGATATCCATATCGATATCCATATCGATATCCATATCGATATCCATATCGATATCCATATCGATATCGATATCGATATCGATATCCATATCGATATACATATCGATATCCATATCGATATCCATATCGATATCCATATCGATATCCATATCGATATCCATATCGATATCCATATCGATATCCATATCGATATCCATATCGATATCCATATCGATATCCATATCGATATCCATATCGATATCCATATCGATATCCATATCGATATCCATATCGATATCCATATCGATATCCATATCGATATCGATATCATATATCGATATCCATATCGATATCCATATCGATATCCATATCGATATCCATATCGATATCCATATCGATATCCATATCGATATCCATATCGATATCCATATCGATATTCCATATCGATATCCATATCGATATCCATATCGATATCCATATCGATATCCATATCGATATCCATATCGATATCCATATCGATATCCATATCGATATCCATATCGATATCCATATCGATATCCATATCGATATCCATATCGATATCCATATCGATATACATATCGATATCCATATCGATATCCATATCGATATCCATATCGATATCCATATCGATATCCATATCGATATCCATATCGATATCCATATCGATATCCATATCGATATCCATATCGATATCCATATCGATATCCATATCGATATCCATATCGATATCCATATCGATATCCATATCGATATCCATATCGATATCCATATCGATATCTATATCGATATCCATATCGATATCCATATCGATATCCATATCGATATCCATATCGATATCCATATCGATATCCATATCGATATCCATATCGATATCCATATCGATATCCATATCGATATCCACATCGATATCCATATCGATATCCATATCGATATCCATATCGATATCCATATCGATATCCATATCGATATCCATATCGATATCCATATCGATATCCATATCGATATCCATATCGATATCCATATCGATATCCATATCGATATCCATATCGATATCCATATCGATATCCATATCGATATCCATATCGATATCCATATCGATATCCATATCGATATCCATATCGATATCCATATCGATATCCATATCGATATCCATATCGATATCCATATCGATATCCATATCGATATCCATATCGATATCCATATCGATATCCATATCGATATCCATATCGATATCCATATCGATATCCATATCGATATCCATATCGATATCACATATCGATATCCATATCGATATATCATATCCATATCGATATCCCTATATCAATATCCATATCGATATCATATCGATATCCATATCGATATCCATATCGATATCCATATCGATATCCATATCGATATCCATATCGATATCCATATCGATATCCATATCGATATCCATATCGATATCCATATCGATATCCATATCGATATACATATCGATATCGATATCCATATCGATATCCATATCGATATCCATATCGATATCCATATCGATATCCATATCGATATCCATATCGATATCCATATCGATATCCATATCGATATCCATATCGATATCCATATCGATATCCATATCGATATCCATATCGATATCCATATCGATATCCATATCGATATCCATATCGATATCCATATCGATATCCATATCGATAAACATATCGATATCCATATCGATATCCATATCGATATCCATATCGATATCCATATCGATATCCATATCGATATCCATATCGATATCCATATCGATATCCATATCGATATCCATATCGATTGGCATCCATATCGATATCTATATCGATATCCATATCGATATCCATATCGATATCCATATCGATATCCATATCGATATCCATATCGATATCCATATATCCATATCGATATCCATATCGATATCCATATCGATCCATATCGATAATCCATATCGATATCCATATCGATATCCATATCGATATCCATATCGATATCCATATCGATATCCATATCGATATCCATATCGATATCCATATCGATATCCATATCGATATCCATATCGATACACATATCGATATCCATATCGGTCCATATCGAAATCCACATTAATATCCATATCGATATACATATCGATATCCATATCGATATCCATATCGATATCCATATCGATATCCATATCGATATCCATATCGATATCCATATCGATATCCAAATCGATATCTATATCGATATCTTCATCGATATCCATATGGATATCCACATCGATTACTTTATCGATCCATATCGATAATCCCATCGATATACATAAGATTATCCAAATCGACATCCATAACATTATTCAAATTGGCATCCATATCGATATATATATCGATAAACATAGCGATATCCATATCGATCCATATCGATATCCATATTGATCCATATCGATATCCATATCGAAATCCCTATCGATATCCATATCGATAGAAGTATCGATATCCATATCGATAAGTATCGATATCCATACAGATATACATATCGATATCCTATATCAATATCCATATCGATATCCATATCGATATCCATATCGATATCCATATCGATATTCATATCGATATCCAAATCGATATCCATATCGATATCCATATCGATATCCATATCGATATCCATATCGATATCTCGATACACATATCGATATCCATATCGATATCCATATCGATATCCATATCGATATTCATATCGATATCCATATCGATATCCATATCGATATCCATATCGATATCCATATCGATATCCATATCGATATCCATATCGGATATCGAAATCCACATCGATATCCATATCGATATACATATCGATATCCATATCGATATCCATATCGATCATCATATCGATATCCATATCGATATCCAAATCGATATCCATATCGATATCCATATCGATATCCATATCGATATCTTCATCGATATCCATATCGATATCCACATCGATTACTTTATCGATATCCATATCGATATCCACATCGATATCCATATCGATATCCATATCGATATCCATATCGATTATCCAAATCGGCATCCATATCGATATCTATATCGATATCCACATCGATATCCATATCGATATCCATATCGATATCCACATCGATATCCATATCGATATCCATATCGATATCCATATCGATATCCATATCGATATCCATATCGATATACATATCGATATCCATATCGATATCCATATCGATATCCATATCGATATCCATATCGATATCCATATCGATATCCATATCGATATCCACATCGATATCCATATCGATATCCATATCGATATCCATATCGTTATCCATATCGATATCCATATCGATATCCATATCGATATCCATATCGATATCCATATCGATATCCATATCGATATCCATATCGATATCCATATCGATATCCATATCGATATCCATATCGATATCCATATCGTTATCCATATCGATATCCATATCGATATCCATATCGATATCCATATCGATATCCATATCGATATCCACATCGATATCCATATCGATATCCATATCGATATCCATATCGATATCCATATCGATATCCATATCGATATACATATCGATATCCATATCGATATCCATATCGATATCTACATCGATATCCATATCGATATCCATATCGATATCCATATCGATATCCATATCGATATCCATATCGATATCCATATCCATATCGATATCCATATCGATATCCATATCGATATCTGCATCGATATCCATATCGATATCGATATCGATATCCATATCGATATCCATATCGATATCCATATCGATATCCATATCGATATCCATATCGATATCCATATGCATATCGATATTTATATCGATATCCATATCGATAGCCATGTCGATATCCATATTCATATCCATATCCATATCCATGTCGATATCCATATCGATATCCATATCGATATCCATATCGACATTCATAGCGATATCCATATCTATCCATATCGATATCCATATCCATATCGATATCCATATCGATATCCATATCGATATCCATATCGATATCCATATCGATATCCATATCGATATCCATATCGATATCCATATCGATATCCATATCGATATCTCATATCGATATCCATATCCGATATCCATATCTAACCATATATACATATCGATATCCATATCGATATCCATATCGATATTCCATATCGATACCCATATCGATATCCATATCGATATACATATCGATATCCATATCGATATCCATATTGACATCCATAATCGATATCCATATCGATATCCATATCGATATCCATATCGATATCCATATCGATATCCATATCGATATTCATATCGATATCCATATCTAAATCCATATCGATATCCATATCGATATCCATATCGATATCCATATCGATATCCATATCGATATCCATATCGATATCCATATCGATATCCATATCGATATCCATATCGATATCCATATCGATATCCATATCGATATCCATATCGATATCCATATCGATATCCATATCGATATCCATATCGATATCCATATCGATATCCATATCGATATCCAAATCGATATCCATATCGATATCCATATCGATATCCATATCGATATCCATATCGATATCCATATCGATATCCATATCGATATCCAAATCGATATCCATATCGATATCCATATCGATATCCATATCGATATCCATATCGATATCCATATCGATATCCATATCGATATCCATATCGATATCCATATCGATATCCATACGGATATCCATATCGATATCCATATCGATATCCATATCGATAGCCATATCGATAATCATATCGATATCCATATCGATTATCCATATCGATATCCATATCGATATCCAAATCGGTATCCATATCGATATCTATATCGATATCATATCGATATATCATATCGATATCCATATCGATATCCATAATCGATCTCATATCGATATCCATATCGATATCCATATCGATATCCATATCGATATCCATATCGATATCCATATCGATATCCATATCGATATCCATATCGATATCCATATCGATATCATATCGATATCCATATCGATATCCATATCGATATCCATATCGATATCCATATCGATATCCATATCGATATCCATATCGATATCCATATCGATATAAATATCGATATCCATATCGATATCCATATCGATATCCATATCGCCTATATCGATATCCACATTGATATCCATATCGATATCATACATATCGATACTCGATATCGATATCCATATCGATATCCATATCGATATCCATATCGATATCCAAATCGATATCCATATCGATATCCATATCGATATCCATATCGAGTATCCATCGATATCCATATCGATATCCATATCGATATCCATATCGATATCCATATCGATATCCAAGTCGATATCCATATCGATATCCATATCGATATCCATATCGATATCCATATCGATATCCATATCGATATCCATATCGATATCCATATCGATATCCATATCGATATCCATATCGATATCCATATCTATATCCATATCGATATCCATATCGATATCCATATCGATATCCATATCGATATCCATATCGATATCCATATCGATATCCATATCGATATCCATATCGATATCCATATCGATATCCATATCGATATCTATATCGATATCCATATCTATATCGATATCCATATCGATATCCATATCGATATCCATATCGATATCCATATCGATATCCATATCGATATCCATATCGATATCCATATCGATATCCATATCGATATCCATATCGATATCCATATCGATATCCATATCGATATCCATATCGATATCCATATCGATATCATTATCCATTCATGTCGATATCCATATCGATATCCATATCGATATCCATATCGATATCCATATCGATATCCATATCGATATCGATATCGATATCATATCGATATCCCATATCGATATCCATATCGATATCCATATCGATATCCATATCGATATCCATATCAATATCCATATCGATATCCATATCGATATCCATATCGATATCCATATCGATATCCATATCGATATCCGTATCGATATCCCATATCGATATACATATCGATATCCATATCGATATCATATCCATATCGATATCCATATCGATATCCATATCGATATCCATATCGATATCCATATCGATATCCATATCGATATCCATATCGATAATCCATATCGATATCCATATCGATATCCATATCGATATCCATATCGGTCCATATCGAAATATCATTAATATCCATATCGATATCCATATCGATATCCATATCGATATCCATATCGATATCCATATCATATCGATATCCATATCGATATCCATATCGATATCCATATCGATATCCATATCGATATCCACATCGATACTTTATCGATCCATATCGATATCCCATCGATATCCATATCGATATCCATCGACATCCATAACGATTCCATATCGATATCCATATCGATATCTCCATATCGATATCCATATCGATATCCATATCGATATCCATATCGATATCCATATCGATATCCCATATCGATATCCATATCGATTATCCATATCGATATCCATATCGATATCCATATCGATATCCATATCGATATCCATATCGATATCCATATCGATATCCATATCGATATCCATATCGATATCCATATCGATATCCATATCGATATCCATATCGATATCCATATCGATATATCGATATCCATATCGATATCCATATCATCGATATCCATATCGATATCCATATCCATATCGATATCCATATCGATATCCATATCGATATCCATATCGATATCCATATCGATATCCATATCGATATCCATATCGATATCCATATCGATATCCATATCGATATCCATATCGATATCCATATCGATATCCATATCGATATCCATATCGATATCCATATCGATATCCATATCGATATCCATATCGATATCCATATCGATATCCATATCGATATCCATATCGATATCCATATCGATATCCATATCGATATCCATATCGATATCCATATCGATATCCATATCGATATCCATATCGATATCCATATCGATATCCATATCGATATCCATATCGATATCCATATCGATATCCATATCGATATCCATATCGATATCCATATCGATATCCATATCGATATCCATATCGATATCCATATCGATATCCATATCGATATCCATATCGATATCCATATCGATATCCATATCGATATCCATATCGATATCCATATCGATATCCATATCGATATCCATATCGATATCCATATCGATATCCATATCGATATCCATATCGATATCCATATCGATATCCATATCGATATCCATATCGATATCCATATCGATATCCATATCGATATCCATATCGATATCCATATCGATCCATATCGATATCCATATCGATATCCATATCGATATCCATATCGATATCCATATCGATATCCATATCGATATCCATATCGATATCCATATCGATATCCATATCGATATCCATATCGATATCCATATCGATATCCATATCGATATCCATATCGATATCCATATCGATATCCATATCGATATCCATATCGATATCCATATCGATATCCATATCGATATCCATATCGATATCCATATCGATATCCATATCGATATCCATATCGATATCCATATCGATATCCATATCGATATCCATATCGATATCCATATCGATATCCATATCGATATCCATATCGATATCCGATATCGATATCCATATCGATATCCATATCGATATCCATATCGATATCCATATCGATATCCATATCGATATCCATATCGATATCCATATCGATATCCATATCGATATCCATATCGATATCCATATCGATATCCATATCGATATCCATATCGATATCCATATCGATATCCATATCCATATCGATATCCATATCGATATCCATATCGATATCCATATCGATATCCATATCGATATCCATATCGATATCCATATCGTATATCTCATATCGATATCCATATCGATATCCATATCGATATCCATATCGATATCCATATCGATATCCATATCGATATATCATATATCCATATCGATATCGTCATATCGATATCCATATCGATATCCATATCCGATATCCATATCGATATCCATATCGATATCCATATCGATATCCATATCGATATCCATATCGATATCCATATCGATATCCATATCGATATCCATATCGATATCCATATCGATATCCATATCGATATCCATATCGATATCCATATCGATATCCATATCGATATCCATATCGATATCCATATCGATATCCATATCGATATCCATATCGATATCCATATCGATATCCATATCGATATCCATATCGATATCCATATCGATATCCATATCGATATCCATATCGATATCCATATCGATATCCATATCGATATCGATATCCATATCGATATCCATATCGATATCCATATCGATATCCATATCGATATCCATATCGATATCCATATCGATATCCATATCGATATCCATATCGATATCCATATCCATATCGATATCAACGATATCCATATCGATCCATATCGATATCCATATCGATATCCATATCGATATCCATATCGATATCCATATCGATATCCATATCGATATCCATATCGATATCCATATCGATATCCATATCGATATCCATATCGATATCCATATCGATATCCATATCGATATCCATATCGATATCCATATCGATATCCATATCGATATCCATATCGATATCCATATATCGATATCCATATCGATATCCATATCGATCATATCGATATCCATATCGATATCCATATCGATATCCATATCGATATCCATATCGATATCCATATCGATATCCATATCGATATCCATATCGATATCCATATCGATATCCATATCGATATCCATATCGATATCCATATCGATATCCATATCGATATCCATATCGATATCCATATCGATATCCATATCGATATCCATATCGATATCCATATCGATATCCATATCGATATCCATATCGATATCCATATCGATATCCATATCGATATCCGTGTCGATATCCATATCGATATCCATATCGATATCCATATCGATATCCATATCGATATCCATATCGATATCCATATCGATATCCATATCGATATCCATATCGATATCCATATCGATATCCATATCGATATCCATATCGATATCCATATCGATATCCATATCGATATCCATATCGATATCCATATCGATATCCATATCGATATCCATATCGATATCCATATCGATATCCATATCGATATCCATATCGATATCCATATCGATATCCATATCGATATCCATATCGATATCCATATCGATATCCATATCGATATCCATATCGATATCCATATCGATATCCATATCGATATCCATATCGATATCCATATCGATATCCATATCGATATCCATATCGATATCCATATCGATACTCCATGATATCCATATCCATATCCATATCTATATCCATATCGATATCCATATCGATATCCATATCGATATCCATCCGATATCCATATCGATATCCATATCGATATCCATATCGATATCCATATCGATATCCATATCGATATCCATATCGATATCCATATCGATATCCAAATCGATATCCATATCGATATCCATATCGATATCCATATCGATATCCATATCGATATCCATATCGATATCCATATCGATATCCATATCGATATCCATATCGATATCCATATCGATATCTATATCGATATCCATATCGATATACACATATCGATATCCATATCGATCCATATCGATATCCATATCGATATCCATATCGATATCCATATCGATATCCATATATCGATATCCATATCGATATCCAAATATCATATCGATATCCATATCGATATACATATCGATATCCGATATCCATATCGATATCCATATCGATATCCATATCGATATCCATATCGATATCCATATCGATATCCATATCGATATCCGATATCCATATCGATATCGATATCGATATCCATATCGATATCCATATCGATATCCATATCGATATCCATATCCATATCGATATATCGATATCATATCGATATCCATATCGATATCCAAATCGAAATGCATATTGATATATTCATATTCATATATTCATATCCATATCGGGTTTCATATCGATATCCGTATCGATATACATATCGATATCCATATCGATACTCTACGATATCGATATCCATACATCGATATCATTACATATCGATATCCATGTCGATATATTCATTGAGATTATCCATATAGATATCCAATGTTAGATATCTCATATCGATATCCATATCGCTATCCATATCAAAATCCACATCGAAATCCATATCGATATCCATATCGATATCCATATCGATATCCATATCGATATCCATATCGATATCCATATCGATATCCATATCGATATCCATATCGATATCCATATCGATATCCATATCGATATCCATATCGATATCCATATCGATATCCATATCGATATCCATATCGATATCCATATCGATATCCATATCGATATCCATATCCCGATATCCATATCGATATCTCATATCGATATCCATATCGATATCCATATCGATATCCATATCGATATCCATATCGATATCCATATCGATATCCATATCGATATCCATATCGATATCCATATCGATATCCATATCGATATCCATATCGATATCCATATCGATATCCATATCGATATCCATATCGATATCCATGTCGATATGCATATCGATATCCATATCGATATCCATATCGATATCCATATCGATATCCATATCGATATCCATATCGATATCCATATCGATATCCATATCGATATCCATATCGATATCTATATCGATATCCATATCGATACCCATATCGATATCCATATCGTTGTCCATATCGATATCCATATCGATATCCATATCGATATCCATATCGATATCCATATCGATATCCATATCGATATCCATATAGATATCCATATCGATATCCATATCGATATCCATATCGATATCGATATCGATATCCACATCGATGTCCATATCGATATTCATATCGATTATACCATATCGATATCCCTATATCGATATCCATATCGATATACATATCATTATCCAAGTCATATCGATATCCATATCGATATACATAGCGATATCTTATATACGATCTCAATAATGATATATTCGATATTGGATTCATACGATATTCATATCGAAATCCTATAGCGATAGAAGTATTGATATCTATGGCAGATATAGCATATCCCAGTAATAATATTGACAGTAAAATTCTTATTGATACGATATTCATGAGCCGATATTCATATTGGCATAAGTCTATAGCCGATATTCATAGCCGATATTCATAGCGATATTCATATTGCTATCCATATGGATATTCACATCGTGGATATACGATTACCATATTGACAACTTAATGATATATAAGATATTCAAATGGACATTCATAACATTATACAAATTGGCATCTATATCGATATTCTTATAATGATAAATATAGCGGAGCATTCATATACTGGCCATTCATAGCGATAATTAGTCGATATGGATATTTATATCATAGCCGATATTCATATACGATATCCTTATCGATATCTTATATGCCGATACACATATATCGATATTCATACGGTCTATCGAAATTCACATAAATATTCATAGCGATATGCTAATATGGATATTCATATCGATATCCATATATAGATAATAATATCAATATCCATATCGATATCCAAATCGATATACATATCGACGTCCAAATCGATACTCCAGAACGATATCTTCATCGATATCCATATGGATATCCACATCGATTACTTTATCGAGATCCATATCGATAATCCTTATCAATATACATGAGATTATCTGCACCGACATCCATAACATTATCCAAATTGGCATCCATATCGATATCTATATCGATAAACATATGGATATCCATATCGATCCATACGATATCCATAGCTGATCTCCATACCGATATCCATATCGAAATCCTATATCGATAGGGAAGTATCGATATTCATAACAGATATCTATCTCATGGTCAATATCGACAGCAAAACCTATATCGATATCGATATCCATAGCGATATCCATATCAATATGTATGGTCGATATCCAAATGGATATCTGCATCGACATCCAAAGTTCGATATCCATATCGATAT
>JAEIGI010000373.1:0-11307 GCA_018903615.1 Drosophila neocordata
ATCGATATCCATATCGATATTCATATCGATATTCATATCGATATTCATATCGATATCCAGATCGATATCCATATCGATATCGATATCGATATCCATATCGATATTCATATCGATATGCATATCGATATCCATATCGATATTCATATCGATATCCATATCGATATCGATATCGATATCGATATCGATATCGATATCGATATCGATATCCATATCGATATCCATATTGATATCGATATTCATATCGATATCCATATCGATATGGATATCGATATCCATATCGATATCCATATCGATATCGATATCGATATCGATATCGATATCGATATCGATATCGATATCGATATCGATATCGATATCCATATCGATATGCATATCGATATGGATATCGATATCGATATCGATATCCATATCGATATCCATATCGATATCGATATCGATATCGATATCGATATCGATATCCATATCGATATCGATATCGATATCCATATCGATATCGATATCGATATCCATATCGATATCCATATCGATATCGATATCGATATCGATATCGATATCGGATATCGATATCGATATCGATATCGATATCGATATGGATATCGATATCGATATCGATATCGATATCGATATCGATATCGATATCCATATCGATATCGATATCGATATCGATATCGATATCGATATCGATATGGATATCGATATCGATATCGATATGGATATCGATATCCATATCGATATGCATATCGATATGGATATCGATATGGATATCGATATCCATATCGATATCGATATCGATATCGATATCGATATCGATATGGATATCGATATGGATATCGATATCGGATATCGATATGGATATCGATATGGATATCGATATGGATATCGATATGGATATCGATATGGATATCGATATGGATATCGATATGGATATCGATATGGATATCGATATGGATATCGATATGGATATCGATATGGATATCGATATGGATATCGATATGGATATCGATATGGATATCGATATGGATATCGATATGGATATCGATATGGATATCGATATGGATATCGATATGGATATCGATATGGATATCGATATGGATATCGATATGGATATCGATATGGATATCGATATGGATATCGATATGGATATCGATATGGATATCGATATGGATATCGATATGGATATCGATATGGATATCGATATGGATATCGATATGGATTCGATCGATATGGATATCGATATGGATATCGATATGGATATCGATATGGATATCGATATGGATATCGATATGGATATCGATATGGATATCGATATGGATATCGATATGGATATCGATATGGATATCGATATCGATATCGATATCGATATGGATATCGATATGGATATCGATATGGATATCGATATGGATATCGATATGGATATCGATATGGATATCGATATGGATATCGATATGGATATCGATATGGATATCGATATGGATATCGATATGGATATCGATATGGATATCGATATGGATATCGATATGGATATCGATATGGATATCGATATGGATATCGATATGGATATCGATATGGATATCGATATGGATATCGATATGGATATCGATATGGATATCGATATGGATATCGATATGGATATCGATATGGATATCGATATGGATATCGATATGGATATCGATATGGATATCGATATCGATATGGATATCGATATGGATATCGATATGGATATCGATATGGATATCGATATGGATATCGATATGGATATCGATATGGATATCGATATGGATATCGATATGGATATCGATATGGATATCGATATGGATATCGATATGGATATCGATATGGATATCGATATGGATATCGATATGGATATCGATATGGATATCGATATGGATATCGATATGGATATCGATATGGATATCGATATGGATATCGATATGGATATGGATATCGATATGGATATCGATATGGATATCGATATGGATATCGATATGGATATCGAAATGGATATGGATATCGATATGGATATCGATATGGATATCGATATGGATATCGATATGGATATCGATATGGATATCGATATGGATATCGATATGGATATCGATATGGATATCGATATGGATATCGATATGGATATCGATATGGATATCGATATGGATATCGATATGGATATCGATATGGATATCGATATGGATATCGATATGGATATCGATATGGATATCGATATGGATATCGATATGGATATCGATATGGATATCGATATGGATATCGATAGGATATCGATATGGATATCGATATGGATATCGATATGGATATCGATATGGATATCGATATGGATATCGATATGGATATCGATATCGATATGATATGGATATCGATATGGATGTCGATATGGATATCGATATGGATATCGATAAATGGGATATGGATATCGATATGGATATCGAAATGGATATGGATATCGATATGGATATGGATATCGATATGGATATCGATATGGATATCGATATGGATATCGAAATGGATGACGATATGGATATCGATATGGATATCGATATGGATATAGAAATGGATATGGATATCGATATGGATATCGATATGGATATCGATATGGATATCGATATCGATATGGATATCGATATGGATATCGATATGGATATCGATATGGATATCGATATGGATATCGATATGGATATCGATATGGATATCGATATGGATATCGATATGGATATCGATATGGATATCGATATGGATATCGATATGGATATCGATATGGATATCGATATGGATATCGATATGGATATCGATATGGATATCGATATGGATATCGATATGGATATCGATATGGATATCGATATGGATATCGATATGGATATCGATATGGATATCGATATGGATATCGATATCGATATGGATATCGATATGGATATCGATATGGATATCGATATGGATATCGATATCGATATCGATATGGATATCGATATGGATATCGATATGGATATCGATATGGATATCGATATCGATATCGATATGGATATCGATATGGATATCGATATCCATATCGATATCCATATCGATATCCATATCGATATCCATATCGATATGGATATCGATATCCATATCGATATACATATCGATATCCATATCGATATCCATATCGATATCCATATCGATATCCATATCGATATCCATATCGATATCCATATCGATATCCATATCGATATCCATATCGATATCCATATCGATATCCATATCCATTTCTATATCCATATCGATATCCATATCGATATCCATATCGTCATCCATTTCGATATCCATATCGATATCCATATCGATATCCATATCCATTTCTATATCCATATCGATATCCATATCGATATCCATATCGTCATCCATTTCGATATCCATATCGATATCCATTTCGATATCCATATCGATATCCATTTCGATATCCATATCGATATCCATATCGATATCCATATCGATATACATATTCATATCGATATCGATATCGATATCCATATCGACATCCATATCAATATCCATATCGATATCCATATCGATATCCATATCGATATCCATATCGATATCCATATCGATATCCATATCGATATCCATATCGATATCCATATCGACATCCATATCGATATCCATATCGATATCCATATCGATATCCATATCGATATCCATATCGATATCCATATCGATATCCATATCGATATCCATATCGATATCCATATCGATATCCATATCGATATCCATATCGATATCCATATCGATATCCATATCGATATCCATATCGATATCCATATCGATATCCATATCGATATCCATATCGATATTCATATCGATATCCATATCGATATCCATATCGATATCCATATCGATATCCATATCGATATCCATATCGATATCCATATCGATATCCATATCGATATCCATATCGATATCCATATCGATATCCATATCGATATCCATATCGATATCCATATCGATATCCATATCGATATCCATATCGATATCCATATCGATATCCATATCGATATCCATATCGATATCCATATCCATTTCTATATCCATATCGATATCCATATCGATATCCATATCGTCATCCATTTGGATATCGATATGGATATCGATATGGATATCGATATGTATATCCATATGGATATCGATATCGGTATGGATATCGATATAGATATCGATTTGGATATAGAAATGGATATGGATATTAATATGGATATCGATATGGATGTCGATATGGATATCGATATGGATATCGATATGGATATCGATATGGATATCGATTTGGATATAGATATGTATATGGATACGATATGGATATCGATATGGATATCGATATGGATATCGATATGGATATCGATATGGATATCGATATGGATATCGATATGGATATCGATATGGATATCGATATGGATATCGATATGGATATCGATATGGATGTCGATATCGATATCGATATGGATATCGATATGGATATCGATATGAATATCGATATGGATTTCGATATGGATTTCGATATGGATATCGATATGGATTTCGATATGGATGTCGATATGGATATCGATAAGGATATCGACATGGATATCGATATGGTTATCGATATGGATATCGATATGGATATCGATATGGATATCGATATGGATATCGATATGGATATCGATATGGATATCGATATGGATATCGATATGGATATCGATATGGATATCGATATGGATATCGATATGGATATCGATATGGCTATCGATATGGATATCGATATATATATTGATATGGATATCGATATATATATTGATATGGATATCGATATGGATATCGATATGGATATCGATATGGATATCGATATGGATATCGATATGGATATCGATATGGATATCGATATGGATATGGATATCGATATGGATATCGATATGGATATCGATATGGATATCGATATGTATATCGATATGGATATCGATATGGATATCGATATGGATATCGATATGGATATCGATATGGATATCGATATGGATATCGATATGGATATCGATATGGATATCGATATGGATATCGATATGGATATCGATATGGATATCGATATGTATATCGATATGGATATCGATATGGATATCGATATGGATATCGATATGGATATCGATATGGATATCGATATGGATATCGATATGGATATCGATATGGATATCGATATGGATATCGATATGGATATCGATATGGATATCGATATGGATATCGATATGGATATCGATATGGATATCGATATGGATATCGATATGGATATCGATATGGATATCGATATGGATATCGATATGGATATCGATATGGATATCGATATGGATATCGATATGGATATCGATATGGATATCGATATGGATATCGATATGGATATCGATATGGATATCGATATGGATATCGATATGGATATCGATATGGATATCGATATGGATATCGATATGGATATCGATATGGATATCGATATGGATATCGATATGGATATCGATATGGATATCGATATGGATATCGATATGGATATCGATATGGATATCGATATGGATATGGATATCGATATGGATATCGATATGGATATCGATATGGATATCGATATGGATATCGATATGGATATCGATATGGATATCGATATGGATATCGATATGGATATCGATATGGATATCGATATGGATATCGATATGGATATCGATATGGATATCGATATGGATATCGATATGGATATCGATATGGATATCGATATGGATATCGATATGGATATCGATATGGATATCGATATGGATATCGATATGGATATCGATATGGATATGGGTATCGATATGGATATGTATATCGATATGGATATCGATATGTATATCGATATGGATATCGATATGGATATCGATATGGATATCGATATATATATGGATATGGATATTGATATGGATATCGATATGGATATAGATATCGATATGGATATAGATATCGATATGGATATCGATATGGATATCGATATGGATATCGATATGGATATCGATATGGCTATCGATATGGATATCGATATGGATATCGATATGGATATCGATATGGATATCGATATGGATATCGATATGGATATCGATATGGATATCGATATGGATATCGATATGGATATCGATATGGATATCGATATGGATATCGATATGGATATCGATATGGATATCGATATGGATATCGATATGGATATCGATATGGATATCGATATGGATATCGATATGGATATCGATATGGATATCGATATGGATATCGATATGGATATCGATATGGATATCGATATGGATATCGATATGGATATCGATATGGATATCGATATGGATATCGATATGGATATCGATATGGATATCGATATGGATATCGATATGGATATCGATATGGATATCGATATGGATATCGATATGGATATCGATATGGATATCGATATGGATATCGATATGGATATCGATATGGATATCGATATGGATATCGATATGGATATCGATATGGATATCGATATGGATATCGATATGGATATCGATATGGATATCGATATGGATATCGATATGGATATCGATATGGATATCGATATGGATATGGATATCGATATGGATATCGATATGTATATCGATATGGATATCGATATGGATATCGATATGGATATCGATATGGATATCGATATGGATATCGATATGGATATCGATATGGATATCGATATGGATATCGATATAGATATCGATATGGATATCGATATGGATATCGATATGGATATCGATATGGATATCGATATGGATATCGATATGGATATCGATATGGATATCGATATGGATATCGATATGGCTATCGATATGGATATCGATATATATATCGATATGGATATCGATATAGATATCGATTTGGATATAGATACGGATATGGTTATCGATATGGATATCGATATAGATATCGATATGGATATCGATATGGATATCGATACGGATATCGATATGGATATCGATATGGATATCGATATGGATATCGATATGGATATCGATATGGATATCGATATGGATATCGATATGGATATCGATATGGATATCGACATGGATATCGATATGGATATCGATATGGATATCGATATGGATATCGATATGGATATCGATATGGATATCGATATGGATATCGATATGGATATCGATATGGATATCGACATGGATATCGATATGGATATCGATATGGATATCGATATGGATATCGATATGGATATCGATATGGATATCGATATGGATATCGATATGGATATCGATATGGATATCGATATGGATATCGATATGGATATCGATATGGATATCGATATGGATATCGATATGGATATCGATATGGATATCGATATGGATATCGATATGGATATCGATATGGATATCGATATGGATATCGATATGGATATCGATATGGATATCGATATGGATATCGATATGGATATCGATATGGATATCGATATGGATATCGATATGGATATCGATATGGATATCGATATCCCCATATCGATATGGATATCGATATCGATATCGATATGGATATCGATATAGATATCGATATGGATATCGATATGGATATCGATATGGATATCGATATGGATATCGATATGGATATCGATATGGATATCGATATGGATATCGATATGGATATCGATATGGATATCGATATGGATATCGATATGGATATCGATATGGATATCGATATGGATATCGATATGGATATCGATATGGATATCGATATGGATATCGATATGGATATCGATATGGATATCGATATGGATATCGATATGGATATCGATATGGATATCGATATGGATATCGATATGGATATCGATATGGATATCGATATGGATATCGATATGGATATCGATATGGATATCGATATGGATATCGATATGGATATCGATATGGATATCGATATGGATATCGATATGGATATCGATATGGATATCGATATGGATATCGATATGGATATCGATATGGATATCGATATGGATATCGATATGGATATCGATATGGATATCGATATGGATATCGATATGGATATCGATATGGATATCGATATGGATATAGATAAGGATGTCGATATGGATATAGATAAGGATGTCGATATGGATATCGATATGGATATCGATATGGATATCGATATGGATATCGATATGGATATCGATATGGATATCGATATGGATATCGATATGGATATCGATATGGATATCGATATGGATATCGATATGGATATCGATATGGATATCGATATCGATATCGATATGGATATCGATATGGATATCGATATGGATATCGATATGGATATCGATATGGATATCGATATGGATATCGATATGGATATCGATATGGATATCGATATGGATATCGATATGGATATCGATATGGATATCGATATGGATATAGATAAGGATGTCGATATGGATATAGATAAGGATGTCGATATGGATATCGATATGGATATCGATATGGATATCGATATGGATATCGATATGGATATCGATATGGATATCGATATGGATATCGATATGGATATCGATATGGATATCGATATGGATATCGATATGGATATCGATATGGATATCGATATGGATATCGATATGGATATCGATATGGATATCGATATGGGTATCGATATCGATATGGATATCGATATGGATATCGATATGTATATCGATATGGATATCGATATGGATATCGATATGGATATCGATATATATATGGATATGGATATTGATATGGATATCGATATGGATATAGATATCGATATGGATATAGATATCGATATGGATATCAATATGGATATCGATATGGATATCGATATGGCTATCGATATGGATATCGATATGGATATCGATATGGATATCGATATGGATATCGATATGGATATCGATATGGATATCGATATGGATATCGATATGGATATCGATATGGATATCGATATGGATATCGATATGGATATCGATATGGATATCGATATGGATATCGATATGGATATCGATATGGATATCGATATGGATATCGATATGGATATCGATATGGATATCGATATGGATATCGATATGGATATCGATATGGATATCGATATGGATATCGATATGGATATCGATATGGATATCGATATGGATATCGATATGGATATCGATATGGATATCGATATGGATATCGATATGGATATCGATATGGATATCGATATGGATATCGATATGGATATCGATATGGATATCGATATGGATATCGATATGGATATCGATATGGATATCGATATGGATATCGATATGGATATCGATATGGATATCGATATGGATATCGATATGGATATGGATATCGATATGGATATCGATATGGATATCGATATGGATATCGATATGGATATCGATATGGATATCGATATGGATATCGATATGGATATCGATATGGATATCGATATGGATATCGATATAGATATCGATATGGATATCGATATGGATATCGATATGGATATCAATATGGATATCGATATGGATATCGATATGGATATCGATATGGATATCGATATGGATATCGATATGGCTATCGATATGGATATCGATATATATATTGATATGGATATCGATATATATGTTGATATGGATATCGATATAGATATCGATTTGGATATAGATACGGATATGGTTATCGATATGGATATCGATATAGATATCGATATGGATATCGATATGGATATCGATACGGATATCGATATGGATATCGATATGGATATCGATATGGATATCGATATGGATATCGATATGGATATCGATATGGATATCGATATGGATATCGATATGGATATCGATATGGATATCGATATGGATATCGATATGGATATCGATATGGATATCGATATGGATATCGATATGGATATCGATATGGATATCGATATGGATATCGATATGGATATCGATATGGATATCGATATGGATATCGATATGGATATCGATATGGATATCGATATGGATATCGATATGGGATATCATGATATGGATATCGATATGGATATCGATATGGATATCGATATGGATATCGATATGGATATCGATATGGATATCGATATGGATATCGATATGGATATCGATATGGATATCGATATGGATATCGATATGGATATCGATATGGATATCGATATGGATATCGATATGGATATCGATATGGATATCGATATGGATATCGATATGGATATCGATATGGATATCGATATGGATATCGATATGGATATCGATATGGATATCGATATGGATATCGATATGGATATCGATATGGATATCGATATGGATATCGATATGGATATCGATATGGATATCGATATGGATATCGATATGGATATCGATATGGATATCGATATGGATATCGATATGGATATCGATATGGATATCGATATGGATATCGATATGGATATCGATATGGATATCGATATGGATATCGATATGGATATCGATATGGATATCGATATGGATATAGATATGGATATCGATATGGATATCGATATGGATATCGATATGGATATCGATATGGATATCGATATGGATATCGATATGGATATCGATATGGATATCGATATGGATATCGATATGGATATGGATATCGATATGGATATCGATATGGATATCGATATGGATATCGATATGGATATCGATATGGATATCGATATGGATATCGATATGGATATCGATATGGATATCGATATGGATATCGATATGGATATCGATATGGATATAGATATGATGTCGATATCGATATAGATATCGATATGGATATCGATATGGATATCGATATGGATATCGATATGGATATCGATATGGATATCGATGATGGATATCGATATGGATATCGATATGGATATCGATATGGATATCGATATGGATATCGATATGGATATCGATATGGATATCGATATGGATATCGATATGGATATCGATATGGATATCGATATGGATATCGATAGATATCGATATGGATATCGATATGGATATCGATATCGATATGAGGATATCGATATGGATATCGATATGGATATCGATATGGATATCGATATGGATATCGATATGGATATCGATATGGATATCGATATGGATATCGATATGGATATCGATATGGATATCGATATGGATATCGATATGGATATCGATATGGATATCGATATGGATATCGATATGGATATCGATATGGATATCGATATGGATATCGATATGGATATCGATATGGATATCGATATGGATATCGATATGGATATCGATATGGATATCGATATGGATATCGA
>JAEIGI010000313.1:0-17777 GCA_018903615.1 Drosophila neocordata
TTTCTTAATTCCTCATGTTGGAGGTGAATTTATATTTTTTTTTTTTTTTTGGTTGTTGAAATCTTGCGAGAATGAGGCAGTTATTAATTGAATTTAATTGTTCTTTGGAAGAATTGTTTTGAAGTTTTAAATTTAAATGATTGAATTAATTATGAATTGTGAATAAATTTAGAGAAATTGTCACCTACAAAATGTTCATACCGCATCTATTATAGTTTTCTTGTAGACTTTTGTTGTTGGGGCAGTCGTCCAAAATGTATATAAACTGTCAATGTAGGGAGGGTGAAGACAGGGAATGCGAATAACATCTCAGCATCTCCCACAAATATCAATGGTCCGAGTCAAAGTCTTAATTTTTACAGGGGAAAAACCTTTATAAATCTTCAACGTTTTGTTTCCATATACATCATTAGCATATCTGATAGTGCACTTCTTTTGTTTTCTTTCAAAATGTATATTAGAAGACTAGGCAAGAACGCCACCGTCATCCGTCGAGCTATCCTCTTCAGAAGCCGGACTATAAGTGCACGCCCGCCTTCAGTCTCTAGTACCGTGTAACATCCGCAAGTAGAAAGTACCTTACTACGTGCACACTACAAAGCGTCGATTAAACTTCATACCTTGAAATGTGTTATCGACATGGCACTGCTGCTCGTTTTGCATTTCTACATTTATAAAAACTTGGAGTGCAATTTATTCATCATTTCCGCCAACGATTTTGATAAAAGTTGGTTGAAATATATAGGAAATCATGTGTCATGTTTTGAATTAACGTGCATTTTACTCATTCTCAAGTAAAGTTAGCATCGATGTAAACCTATCCATCGAAATGTATGATCGACTTGATTCTTCTGCACGATTTTGATTTCTACAATTATCGAAACTTGGAGTGCAATATGCTCATTATTTCCGCCAATGATTTTGATAAAAGTTGGTTGAAATACATAGGAAATCATGTGTCATATAATGGATTAACGTGCATATTCCTACATTTTTTAGTAAAGTAAGTGTCGATGTAAATCCATCCCTTGCAATGTATTTTCGACTTGATTCTGCTGTTTGCTTTTGATTTCTACATTTTGTAAAACTTGGAGTGTAATTTGTTCCAAATTTTTAAAATTATTTCCATGAAAGTAAAGTAAATGTCGATGTAAATCCATCCCTTGATATGTATTATTGACTTGATTCTTCTGCTTGCTTTTGACTTCTACTTTTTTTAAAACTTGGAGTGTCATTTTCTACAAGTTTTTTCAATTATTTTAATGAAAGTTGGTTAGAAAACATATTAAATCATGCGTCATATTATGAAATAAATTGCATATTCCTTCATTCTCTAGTAAAGTAAGCGTCGATTTACCTCCATCACTTGAAATATATTTTCGACATGATTCTTCTGCTCGCTTTTGAAACCTACATTTTTCAAAACTTGCAGTATTATTTGCTCCACTATTTTATATTATTTCGAGGAAAGTTGGTTAAAATACATTGAAATTTACGCATCACATTATGCATTAACGTGCATATTCCTTCAGTTTTTAGTAAAGTAAGCGTCGATGTAAATCCATGCCTTAAAACGTGTTATCCACTTTTTTCTTCTGCTTGCTTGGATTTTTACATTTATCAAAACTTGGAGTGCAATTTGCTCATTATTTTCGCCAATGATTTTGATAAAAGTTAGTTGAAATACATAGGAAATCATGTGTCATGTTTTGAATTGACGTGCATTTTACTCATTCTCAAGTAAAGTAAGCGTCGATGTAAACCTTGTAAGGAAGTTTTTCCAGGCCGGGGTACAACTCCCAGTCTCCCCAGGGCCTTTCCTACACAGAAAATTTATGTAAGAAACCCGGACTTGATGACGGAGGAAAGGGAGCATAGCCATATCCAGAGTTGGCTTGCTCTAATCGGTGATTGCTTTAACTATACCTAACAGAGGAGGGAAAAGGGAAAGGAGTAGGGTGATCGACGTCTACTAAACGATTAACAAACACAAGGGAAGGGTATCAAGCCGACTAGGGTGTCACCCGGACATCGACTTGAGAAACAAACACATTGGGATTAGCCCAGTCAATTCAACCAGGTCAAGTAGGGTGTCACCCGGACCTGGGCCTGTTTGAATTATCCAGTTGCGACTCGTTGGATAATTCCTATTATTTAAGTCAACTAGGGTGTCACCCGGACATTGGCTTAAATAAAATAGGAATTATCCCGAATCGCTACAAGTACAAACGAACTACTAATGGCCCAAGAATCTTCATCAGATCAACTAGGGTGTCACCCGGACATTGGTCTGATAAAGTTCTTAGTCGGGTAGCACTAGACAAATAATATTATCCTAGTCAATTAGGGTGTTACCCGGACATTGACTAAGATTAATATGATTTACATGGCTCCCTACATAAAAATACAAATATTACGTAACACACACTACATGCAAGTACAGTACGTAAACATTTAGATACTAGAGGGAACTAAAGTGACAGGATGTAACATTGAAGATAAAATCATTAAGACTGGTTTTGAGATTCGGGGTCAAACATTATAAAGTTTATTAATGTCCCTCGGACCTAAACATTACTTATATCTAACCTGCTATTGTTTTACCACACTCTGACCTAATAAGCTGATTATGGGGGTAGCCCTGTTGGCCACTGGTTGGACTCACCCGCTGTACACACCCTTGCTTAGCTCTGTTTCTGATGATTTTGTTTAATTTGGTGTCTCTGCAGTCTTCTGGATTACTTTGTTGTCGATTCTTGTTACTTGGTGATTATTATCTTGGCTGTTGGGGACACTTTGCTTCCACTCGATATATTTTGTCCACGCACTGCACTTTTAATGTTTCTAACTTATCTCTTGCTCGGTCCTAGCTCAACTGATCTGTCGATTTAATTTTCGACAGCCCTTGGCCTTTGATTTTGTCGCTGACGCCGGCAGCGACCAATCAAAAGTTGCCACCGCATTTTGGCGATAACGCGATCGATGCATTTACCGTAACGCATGCGTAGCTTGGGCGTCTAGAAGTTTCTAAACAAAAGAAACTGCGCAATAACTCTGTCGACTTCTTTTGCTAGTCTCGTTGCAATGGTTATTGCTTCATACATATGTATATATATGTCGTAACATGCGTATATATGTATGTATGGCGTATTAGAAATATACATATGGATGGCGTGATATGCGTATATATGTATGTAAGCGAGAATGGAAACTGCGCAGTAGCAATTGGCGACATTTTGGTTAAGTCCCGTTGCATTTCTTGGTTTCTGTCTTTGGTGGCCCGATGTATGTGTATGTGTGTGTGTGTGTATTGGTGGTGGTCTGCTTTAGAGATGCTCTAAGGAAACTAGTTCCTATGAAAATACTAACAAGTCAGAGTATAAACTTATAATTAATTTATAGGGCTTATTATATATATATATATACATTGTGGCGAAGTACCCAAAATTGTACTTCGTCACACCCCCCTTTACTTCGGAGTGCGTGAAACGAAAAAGGGACGGGGTGAACGCTGCATCGTTCTTCTTAGGATTTATGTGGGACTTTCCTGTCCCGATCTCGTAGAATTCCTGTGCTCTGTGGATTAGTATAGCTCTTCGGGTTGTATAACTCTCTGCGTAGTATAACTCTGTGTTGTATAGCTCTGCTTGTGGTATCACTCTGCTTGGGGTATAACTCTGCTGGTGGTATAACTCTGCTTGGGGTATAACTCTGCTTGGTATAACTCAGCTTGGGGTATAACTCTGCTTGGCATTAAGTATATGTGATAACCGGCGCTACTGAATACTAGGGGTAACCATGCTGCTGTGGAAAAATATATATTAAATACTCTGACTTGCAATACTCTAACTATGATGCCCTATTACCGTATCAGTGTGGTTTAGAAAGGGTGAAAGATATCTTAAAAATTAAAATTACATGCTAACTTAAATTTACAACGAACGTTGCTCATGATTACTCTTGCCTGTTGGCGCAGAACGCCCTCGGGTTGCGTTGAAGAGATTCCCACTTAAGGGGACAGGGACGTTGGGAGAGCACACTCTCCATCAAGTGGCACCTGTGAGTTGACTCATCTCTGGTATATTGGCTTCTTCTGATTCATGGGGATGTCTGCTGGGCCTCTGTTTGTTGCAATGGTTTGAGGTCATCTATGCTTGTTGTCTTCCATGGGTTTCTTGTATGCGGACTATGTTTCTGGAAATAAACTTGATTACTTTGTAGGGCCCGGCAAACTTCGGGGCCAGTTTGGCTGCAAAGCCTTCTGCTGCTTTAGACAAATGGTGTTGTCTAAGTAAGACCAGATCGCCAACGGCTGGTCTCCATTCTCGGCGTCGTAGGTTATAGTGCCGGCTTTGGTCTAATGATGCCTGCTGCATGTTGGTCTGGGCCAATTTGAATACGTCGGCCATGCGTTGTGCTCAGGATTCGGGTGATCATGGCGGTGTTCCTAGACCAGGGGTAGCTTCATCGTACAATGCTCCAGGAATACGTGGTTCTCTGCCCAACACTAGAAACGCTGGGGTGAATCCTGTTGAATCACAGACGCTTGAGTTGATAGCTAATGTGAATTCGGGGAGTAGTTGATCCCAATTGCTCTGGTCTTCTCCTAGGTATTGGGCTATCATCGTCTTGATAGTTCGATTAGCTCTTTCCGTGGGGTTCTGCCGGGGGGTATACGGCGCGGTGTACTGAACTTCTACTCCAGCTCTGTTACAAAGTTCTTTGAATGATTTACTGGTGAATTGCGTTCCATTGTCGCAGACGAGGGTACGTGGAGTTCCGAATCGTGCTATGATTCTTTCTCGGAAAGCCTTTTTCAATGCAGTAGTGGTAGCTTTACGCAAAGGTATGAGCTCCACCCATCTACTGTAGGCATCTAGAAAGACTAACAAGACTGTGTTACCTTGTTTCGACCGGGGTAGAGGGCCGACAAAATCCGTGCATACTATGCTAAATGGTTCCTTGACTTGGCGTGTGAACATCTTTCCTGCTGGTTTTGTTTGATCCACTTTGTATCGTTGGCATTGTATGCAGCTGCGAACATGACGTGTGACGTCACGGAAGAATCCAGGCCAATAGTATTTCTGGGCTATTCTGATTATTGTTTTCCTGATTCCTAAATGCCCTGCTGTAGGTTCATTGTGGCATTCCTGTAGTACTCGTTCTCGGTTTTCTTTTGGTACACATAGCTTCCATGGAATGGGGTCATCTTCTTCGGGGTGGTGATCTCTCCTGCGGTAGAGTTGATCACCTTCGTATCGGTAGTCGGGAAACTGGTCAGGTTGTTCATCGATTTGGCGTTTGATTTTACGCCACCATGTACACTTTGGCAGGGTATCCTGTATGCTGTTTAACACCTCTAAGGGCTGTCGAGAGAGGGCGTCCGCTACTATGTTTAGCTTCCCTCGGCGGTACTGGATGTCGAACTCGTATTGTTGTAGTTCGAGGGCCCAACGAGCGATGCGTCCTGTTAGATTATCTATGGAGTTGAGCCATTTAAGGGCCTGATGATCCGTGATAACTTCGAATCGGTAGCCTTCTAAATAGCAGCGCATCTTGCGTATTGCCCAGACAATGGCGAGGCACTCTTTCTCAGTTGCTGAGTAGTTTTCCTCGGGAGCAAGTAGTCGTCAGCTGGCATACGCTATTACTCGTTCTGTACCTTCTTGATATTGGGTCAAGACTGCACCCAATCCATAATCGCTGGCATCAGTCTGTAAATAGAACTTGGAATTAAAATCAGGACAAGCTAATATGGGAGCAGAAGTTAGTCGAGATTTCAGCTCTTCAAATGCGGCTTGTTGCTCGCTATCCCAATTCCACTTGGCATTCTTTTTCAGCAATTTAGTGATAGGCTGCACGACGTTGGAGAACTCTGGAACAAAGCGGCGATACCAGGAGGCGATGCCTAGGCATCGGCGAAGCTGGCGTACATTAGTAGGGGGTGATAGCTCGCGCACTGCGGCTACATTTTCAGGATCCGTGTGAATCCCTTGTTCACTGATAACATGTCCGAGGAATTGTATCCTGCGCTTGAAGAACCTGCATTTTGCTTGGTTTATACGCAAGTTAGCTTCTCGTAGCCTGCGAAAAACTTCTCGTAGATGCGTCATGTGTTCCTCCAGTGTGCTGCCTACAACGATGATGTCGTCAAGGTAGGCGAAAGCAAAAGGATCCATTTCGGGGCCTATTACGCTATCCAAAGCGCGTTGAAATGTGGCGGCTGCTGAATGTAGTCCAAATGGCATAACTTTCCATTGAAACAGCCCACGACCGGGGACTGTGAAAGCTGTGCATTCGCGACTGGATCTGGCCAATGGGATTTTCCAGTATCCGCTCTTGAGGTCCAAAGTGGAGATGAACTTCGCGTGCCGAAGTTTCTCTAATATGTGATTAATCCTGGGTAGCGGGTAGGCATCTCGTATAGATTGGGCATTGAGTTGCCAGAAATCTATACACATGCGCATGTCACCAGTTTTTTTACCCACTAATACGATGGGGGCGCTGTGTGGGCTTTTGGATGGTTCTATGCGGCGTTCCAGCAGTATCTGGTCTACGGTATCATTGATGTTCTTCTGCTGTGCTGGATTACGGGGGTAATATCTCTGTTTAATGGGACGGCCGTCCTTCATTGTGATAACATGCTCGGCTATGTGGGTGACACCCTTTAAAGTGTCGAATTTAGGCAGCTCTTGTGCCAAAAATTCTTCTATAAGTTGAGTTGAGCTAGGGTCTTCGATCGGGGATGGGGATTCATGCATTGCTAGTTCACTTGGTTTAGTATCTTCGGGGGTCACTGGCAGTGTTGTGGTTATTAGATTAAGTTTCGTTGACTTACGTGAGCGGCTTCCTTCTACTTGTTTGCGGAAGGGGTTGTTCCTTATCGCATGGTCAGATGGGGGAGGTAGAGCTGCACGTCTGGGCCAACTCTCAGTTGGGCTTTTGTTCTTTTGGTAGACCGTTGGGTCATCTGTGGTTAACTTGGGCTGTGGGTCACGTCTGGTAATTATCGTCGTCTTGATCGGTGGCCTGATACTAGACTCTGTGATAGTATCAACTCGGGTGAATGCTCCTTTGGACTGTGTTGCAGTAGGTTCCAATCTGATGAAATTTTCTCCGCATTGGATCGTGGTACCAATACCACGGAGGAAATCTGAACCCAGAATGATCTGGTCCATAATGCCTGGTAGAATTAACAATGGTAACTTGGTGTGTGATATTCCTAACCACACGTCGGCTTCGATGGCTTGGGTGATCTCCTTGCGAGATCCGTCGGCTAAGTTGATAGCGGCGCGTATTTGTTTCCAGTCTTCTGTGGCTGATACCTGTTGTGCCAAAGAATGGCTGATGAAGCTTCTTGTAGCTCCGGTGTCCAACGTTGCGTTTATCTCGTGACCATTGATTTGTATTAATGCTAGCAGGCGTCCTTCAGCAAATTGAAGTCGGCTTATACTTGGGGATGATTTGGCGCTTCCTTTGTTTGATCCCCGTTCAAACAAATGCGCTCGGCGTTTCCCGAACGTTTGCAGCATTCGATAGTTCGAATGCCTCTTCTTCCGCATTCCCAGCAGAAAAGTCTGCGTCGGTTGGTACATTCGTGAGCAAAATGTCCATGTTCACTGCAATTCCTGCAGGCGCGTTGAGTATCTACACGTGTGTCCGCCAGTTGGTAGACGTTAGATCTGTTGGCTTGGCGTCCAGCCCCAGGCTGATAGGTGGACTTGTTGTTAATCCTGTTTTTGCGTGGCTCAGCTCGGGGTACATCTAAGAATTGTTGAACCTGGTTGTCGTAGGCAAAGGACATATTGACCTGGGAATTAAAAGAAGTTGTAAAACTTGTGGAACTTTGGCTTCGTATGACCTCATAGTTGACAATTAACCGTGTTAGCTCGGTTAAATCGTGAAAATCTCTGCGACGAGTGTACAGCTGGTACTCGGGATGTAGGTTGTCATAGATGCGTTCCAATTCTTGTGGTCCGGTATAATTGGCTCTTCGCATCACGAGACGAAGCTCGACCAAATATTGTTTAAATGGTTCATCTGCGCGTTGTTTTCTGGTTCGAATAGCATCCTTCAGTTTTTCGAAGTATCGGGGTGGCAAGAAAAATTCCAGAAATCCTTGCTTGAAGCTCAGCCAGGATGATTCTAGTAATCCGCTGGTTTGCCACCATCCTTCGGCTCGGCCGGATAAAATAATTGACATCATTCTTGGTAATGACTCAGTATGGATGCGATACGTGGCTGCACGTGTTTCCAATTTTTCCAGAAAATAAAGTGGATCGGTTGTCTCATCGAAGCTAATGCCCCATTTAGACACTTTATCTGCTATGGTCGATGGGCTGAGGTTTTCCGTGGTTCGTAATGTAGTTGCTGCTGTGGTTGCTTGTGGTGGACATAGAGGTGCGGGTGAAGCTCTTTTATCCAGGTCCTGATTCCTGGGTATCTCGATCTCGATTGCATGCTCTGTGCACCATGCGGGAGATACAGAACGTGATCGTGGTTCAATATCCAGGCTCTTGTCGATAGTTGCCGTCTGTCCTTAGTGGACTTCTAATTCTGCTAGGCGTGCAAGCACGTCTGGTTTATGGTCTTCTCTGGAGGCAAAACTGGAAAATCGGCTGCGCATTTCTTCCACGGTGCCGCCTTGTGTTAATCCAAATTCCGTAAAGAAATTTTCTAGTTCAGCTTTTCGGCGATACGTGATCCATTTGACACCCATGTTGCTAGAGTATCCAAATAGAACGTTGCTGAAATTGAACAATTAATTAAACAGGCTGTGTTTAATTTTAATAAATGACAAATATTGCCACGGGCTAAATATCCTGTGTATCCTTGATAACTTGTTGACTATGCGTAGGTTTCTTGACTCGGGGTGTCCTTGAGGACTGATGACTAAGCATTCTCGGTTGGTTTGTTATATCGTTGATTGATCCTGATTGACTTTGTGTATCGTTGATTAATCCTGATTGACTATGAATACCGTTGGTTAATCTTGGTTGACTTTGAATATCGTTGGTTGATCCTTGATTGACTTTTGATATCCTTGTTGATTCTGGTTGGCGATGAATATCCTTGGTTGCTTGTTGACTTTGATCCTTGTTGTTCACTGTTGATTTTATTTAAGGACTCTTGTGTATCCTTGGACTGCCTGCGTTGAAGTCTGCTTGGTGAATCCTTGACGGGAGTAGGATCGACTGTTCTGGTTGACGTCTTCCTGGTGACTTTTTGTACTTCCATCTCTCCAAATAGAAGTTGCTCTGCTTGTCTCAGAAGCTGCAATTATTCTTATAGTTATTAATTGCAGTTTCTTTTATTTCAATGTTCGCCGTTACTGCTATGCTTTGTACATTGGTAATGTGTGTAGCGATGCGAAGTCGACCAATAGGAACCAAGCAGGAGACCCCCCCTTCTGTTCCTCATCAGAAAAATTCAGTGTGGGAGAAGGAGACAAAAAAAATTGCTAGAGTCTTTGGTTGCTATGTGCGGTATATGAATTTTGGTTTTTCTATGATACTTTGCTGTGACTGTACCATCGCATGAATTCGAAACGGGGCTTCGCTGCCGCGTTTTTCTGTTTCTCTTTGACTTGCCTGCAATTTTTAAATTCTAACTGTGCTTGCTAAACGAATTGTCTGTCGATGATTCTGCTGCCTGTTTGATCACGACTCGGCTGAGTCTATTAGCTATGTCAATGATTTTGTATTTAGTTCTATCGTTGACTCACTTACAACTAAATTCCTGGGGGTTGATTATACTAAGTACTGTACCGTGACTCTGCTGAGTATGTTAGCTATGACGATGGTTTTGTACCTAGTTCTATCGCTGGCTTGCTTAAAACTAATTTTCTGTCGTTGATTCTACTGGTTACTCTATCTTGACTCTGCTGGGTGACTTAGCTATGTCGGTGATTAGACAGATCTATCGTTGACTTTTTAAATGGAATTCTCGCTGGCGGGGCTTTCATGCGGGGTATGTGAACAATGTAATTGACTTATGGAGCACTTGGGATACTCTGTGATTTGCCAGCATGCATATATTAAAACACAATAAAAAAAAATTAATTTATTTCAAAAATTTCTTTTATATTGCTGAAAGGGAATTTTGTTAGGCATATAGGTTAGCATGATTTGGGTTATGGTGGGTATTTATTCCACACAGATGAAATCCTTTATAAAGAAATTATTTATATATACGAATGTATAAAAATAATATGTCAATCAAGTCTCGGGTCCCTGCTCGGGCGCCATCTGTAAGGAAGTTTTTCCAGACCGGGGTACAACTCCCAGTCTCCCCAGGACCTTTCCTACACAGAAAATTTATGTAAGAAACCCGGACTTGATGACGGAGGAAAGGGAGCATAGCCATATCCAGAGTTGGCTTGCTCTAATCGGTGATTGCTTTAACTATACCTAACAGAGGAGGGAAAAGGGAAAGGAGTAGGGTGATCGACGTCTACTAAACGATTAACAAACACAAGGGAAGGGTATCAAGCCGACTAGGGTGTCACCCGGACATCGACTTGAGAAACAAACACATTGGGATTAGCCCAGTCAATTCAACCAGGTCAAGTAGGGTGTCACCCGGACCTTGGCCTGTTTGAATTATCCACTTGCGACTCGTTGGATAATTCCTATTATTTAAGTCAACTAGGGTGTCACCCGGACATTGGCTTAAATAAAATAGGAATTATCCCGAATCGCTACAAGTACAAACGAACTACTAATGGCCCAAGAATCTTCATCAGATCAACTAGGGTGTCACCCGGACATTGGTCTGATAAAGTTCTTAGTCGGGTAGCACTAGACAAATAATATTATCCTAGTCAATTGGGGTGTTACCCGGACATTGACTAAGATTAATATGATTTACATGGCTCCCTACATAAAAATACAAATATTACGTAACACACACTACATGCAAGTACAGTACGTAAACATTTAGATACTAGAGGGAACTAAAATGACAGGATGTAACATTGAAGATAAAATCATTAAGACTGGTTTTGAGATTCGGGGTCAAACATTATAAAGTTTATTAATGTCCCTCGGACCTAAACATTACTTATATCTAACCTGCTATTGTTTTACCACACTCTGACCTAATAAGCTGATTATGGGGGTAGCCCTGTTGGCCACTGGTTGGACTCACCCGCTGTACACACCCTTGCTTAGCTCTGTTTCTGATGATTTTGTTTAATTTGGTGTCTCTGCAGTCTTCTGGATTACTTTGTTGTCGATTCTTGTTACTTGGTGATTATTATCTTGGCTGTTGGGGACACTTTGCTTCCACTCGATATATTTTGTCCACGCACTGCACTTTTAATGTTTCTAACTTATCTCTTGCTCGGTCCTAGCTCAACTGATCTGTTGATTTAATTTTCGACAGCCCTTGGCCTTTGATTTTGTCGCTGACGCCGGCAGCGACCAATCAAAAGTTGCCACCGCATTTTGGCGATGACGCGATCGATGCATTTACCGTAACGCATGTGTAGCTTGGGCGTCTAGAAGTTTCTAAACAAAAGAAACTGCGCAATAACTCTGTCGATTTCTTTTGCTAGTCCCGTTGCAATGGTTATTGCTACATACATATATATATGGCGTGACATGCGTATATATGTATGTATGGCGTATTAGAAATATACATATGGATGGCGTGATATGCGTGTATATGTATGTAAGCGAGAATGGAAACTGCGCAGTAGCAATTGGCGATGTATGTGTATGTTTATGTGTGTGTGTGTGTATTGGTGGTGGTCTGCTTTAGAGATGCTCTAAGGGAACTAGTTCCTATGAAAATACTAACAAGTCAGAGTATAAACTTATAATTAATTTATAGGGCTTATTATATATATATGTACATTGTGGCGAAGTACCCAAAATTGTACTTCGTCACAACCTATCTGTCGCCGGTTGGATTCCACTATCGATAAGTTATCCATAAGAATCGAGTACAAATGAATTGAGTATTATGACCCTAAGTGAATATGGGCACTCTAGAATGTAAGCTAACCCAACTTCCGGCAAGCCACGGCTTGTATGCCAACAATCATTGGGTCCCACAGAGAGACCACCAAACGCCGCAGCCAGCATCGTGTAAGCCAACAATTATAAGGTCCCACAGAGTGACCACCGATCGCTGCAGCCAGCGGCGTGTATGCCAACAATTATTGGGTCCCACAGATTGAGCACCGATCGCCGCAGCCAGCGGCGTGTATGCCAACAATTATTGGGTCCCACAGAGTGACCACCGATCGCCGCAGCCAGCGGAGTGTATGCCAACAATTATTGGGTCCCACAGAGTGACCACCGATCGCCGCAGCCAGCGGCGTGTAAGCCAACAATTACCGGTCCCACAGAGTGACCACCAATTGCCGCAGCCAGCGGCGCGTATATCAGTAATTCCATTAGGCGGAACTAGAGCCGCCACCGGTGCCACAGAGAGACCACCGATCGCCGCAGCCATTGAGTCTCATAGGGAGACAGAAGATTGCCGCAGCCAGCGGCGTGTATACTAGCAGTTTGTTGGGCGGAACCAAGCCGCCACCAGTCTCACAGGGGGACGATCGATTGCCACAACCAGCGGCGTGTATACTAGCAGTTTGTTGGGCGGAACCAAAGCCGCCACCAGTCTCACAAGGAGACGATCGATTGCCGCAGCCAGCGGCGCGTATACAAGCAGTTCTATTGGGCGGAGCCAAGGCCGCCACCAGTCTCACGAGGAGACAGCCGATCGCCGCAGCCAGCGGCGTGTATACTTGCGACCCTATTAAGCACCGCCGTAGGAATCTGAAGCCATGCCCATTAATCATTCCCCAAGGAGAAGCCCCTTCTGAATGCGACGGAGGAATTGTCGGTGCCAAACACCGTAAGGATAGATGAAATGCCAGGCCCAGCCAGGCGGCCACAGTGGATAGAGACGACGTGCCAGCTAGTGAAGCCGGCACAGCTAAGGAAGCTGGCACAGCTAGTGAAGTCGGCAATAGCCAACGAAGTCGGACCAGCCGACACACCCAATACTGATGAGCGTCGACAGGTGGACTCTAACGAGACAAGACCCACCGTATTGCAGGAAGCGGAGCTAAGGGCGAGGATTGCAGAATTGGAAAAGAAGCTGAAAGGGCGACCATGTCGGTTGTGAACATATCGCCTCCAGTGATGTACCCAACATGGCCACCACCCAACCCGCGCTCCATCAATACAACAGACGCAGAGCAGTCGACGTCAGCGCAGGCAGCGCAGTCGGCGCCAACACAGGCAGCGCGGCAGCTGGCGCCAACTCAAGCTGTACAGCCAACCCTACCCCCATATGGGGCAGCCGCCCCAAGTATATATAGCACAGCCAGCGTTCATAAGTACACAACCTCAGCTGACGCTAAACAACGACACGACACCTGCCATCTCACCAAGCACCGGTGTCGTATGGACGACGAGGAAACTACCAGATCTACCCGGAGTTCCTCGGGCGCACCCGAGGATTGGCCAATATTCTACTGCGCGTTCACAGAGACAACTCAAACGTATGGTTGCACGGACATGGGAGAACAATCAGCGCTTGGTCAAGGCACTGAAGGGAGACGCCCAAAGAACGCAAATGCCGCCGTGACGCAGTTGCGCTTCCGATACGGGCGTCCGGAACAACTCATCCGAAGCCAGCTACAAGGAATCAAAGAAGTCCAACCAATACATGAGCGAGATTTAACAAGGATCATCCCATTCGCCACCCGTGTGAGCAATTTGGCCGCATTTCTGCAAGTCTGTGGAGGGCGATCATCACCTGGCGAACCCCATCCTATTAGACGAATTAATTTCAAAGAAAGTTACCTCTGGATAGGAGAGTGGAATGGGCCAGGACACGCCCTGTCTATCGTGGACCTCACCCCCACGGTGGTCGACTTTGCAACATTGGTTAAATGGATTATGCCAATATAGTATGCTCCATAATGGATTCTGGTTGCATGGAGACTTAACGTCGTGTGCCGTACGCGAACACAAGAGAAGAGGGATAACATACCATCGGCGGACAAGCACCAAGCCTGTCCAGTATGCCGAGAGCCACACGATGTCACCAAATGTAAGGATTTCATCCCCAATTCATCAACCCCAGTCAGATGGAGAACAGCCAAAAGAACTACTCTATGTTTTGCGTGCCTGAAGACTGGGCACACGGCACAAACATGCAGTATGAGAGAAAGAAGCCAAGCTTCAACGGGTGCCATCGAACCCACCACAGCCTTCTACACGAGGCCACCAACAGAGGGGTCACCACAGGCGGACGGAGCAGCCAACACATTCCTACGAGAAGCCCATCGTATAAGCAGTCAGAGCCGATGGGTGGCAGACGTACGCCCTCAAATAAAGAGGAAGCTACACCAATCCAAGCACCCCACGAGTACTGTTCCGTGTGACGCCAGTGACGCTATATGGAAGTAACCGATGAGCAGACACGTTCGCCCTGCTGGACGAAGGATCGCCGGTTACCATGATTGATGAAAGCCTCATCGAAGACCTGGAGCTTGAGGACGGGTGAAAAAGTAGCCAACTCGCCATCAGATGGTTCAAGGACAGGTCAACACAACAGCCTGCGAAAAAAGGTGACGCTACAAATCAGCGGATGGAAGAAGAGCAAAAGATACAACCTACCAGAAGTGTATGCGGTGTGAAGCCTGGACTTGCCCATGCAGACGCTAAATAAAGAGGAACTCGGAGAGGATGAATCCCCAGGTCCGCCTGCCCGTCGAGTCTTTTACACCAATGCCGTGCCTAGGATCCTAATAGGACTGGACCACCACCATCTTATGGTGTCAACTAGAACGCGGGGAGTTACCAGTCAAGGACCATATGTGACCGCCACTCAAATTCAAGATGGGACGTCCTCAGGGACACTTCATGAGCGTCAGCAGCAAGATGACGACTAGCAGGCGCGTGGTAAAACAGCGCCACCTAAGAAGACCATCGCCACTAGAGTAAAGGGCACGGTTAAATGGTTCAATGTGAAGAGCGGCCGTGGTTTTATCAGTCGCCACGATACAAAAGAAGACATTTTTGTACATCGGAGCGCCATTACTCGCCATATCCCGAAGAAGACGATACGCCTTGTGGGGAATGGGGAAGTCGTTGAATTTGATGTTGTCATTGGCAAGAAGGGCAACGAGGGCCGCCAATGTAACCAGACCATTGGGTGAAATTGTGAGTAGTAACCCATTAGTCGCCAATAAGCATCGCAATTTCCGCCCACGGATGAGAGAGGAATCGCCGCAAGCAGCCGGGCGATCATGTCGCGGAAGGCGATGATCAGCAGCATCATATACAAACCCAGGAGGACCACGCCAGCCACATCCCAGTTATGGTCGCAGCACCAGTGAGGCCAACCCGGTGAAGGTTCTAGCGACGGATCATGTAGTGGATCAGGCGGACAACCCAGTAGCGGCCCAGGACGACACTACAACCTCCATCACCCACATCAACGGTATCATCATCAACAGCCAGGCGGTGGGTTGGAGCAGGAGCAGCGAGCGTCAGCAGAAGGGCGCTCACGAGCTGCAAACTACAACAGAGACCACCGCAAGAATACAGCAAGAAGATCTGCCGACCCTCGTGAGTCGGGAGAGCGGTACGCGTGCAAGCGACCGGATGAAGATGAAGATGGAACGAGACAGTCAATTCACGCAAGCTACAGAGGCGTGATGAACGACGACATAAGGATGCGAACCCGAATATGCCTGGGAAGAGCCGACCTGTCTTGATGCGGCTGCCAAGGAGAGCAGCGAGCCAACAACCTATTTATTTCATTTCAGAGAAGATGCCTTTGCAGCCAGCGGAATACTTCATGGGAAATTATCACCACATCTACGTGCAGCCTAGGGTTGAGATGGGGATCTACTACAAGATGCCGATGTGGGCGAGATGCAGGTGACGACGATCAAAGCTACCCGTTCTCCCAGCGCCACACATCACGAGATGACGCCAGATGCAGGGTGTCACCAACAAATCCACGTGCCATCGAGGTGACAACAAATTATCACTACGGACGACTATGATAGTTTCGCTACTAAGAGCGAAGCCATAGCAGCCTCTGCCAGAGTCAGAGAGATGAATACAACCGGAGGAGTGAGCGAAATCGTCCCACGTCTAACTAGCCCAAAGTCACGCAACCCTTGGGCTAAGAAGTCAGCGTACATAGCTGTGGCCTACTGGAGGGCCAGCCACCAGAAAGGTAGAAGTAAGAGAGAATTCTCGTGTATGCCAAACGAAATGTGCAGCCATGTGGACCACGACGGTACCACGAAAGAAGCTGACGTGCTGAGCACGCAATGAATGGACGCTGTGAAACAAGAGCACAGCTTAGTGACGAGTCCCGTTGGATTAGAGAAGAAGCCAAACGGTGTTGCACCGGATTAGCAGCACCCACCGACGCCGAACGCCGTCGCAGCAGAGCAATTCAGTTCCTGGAGACCAGTAGCGTTTTCTCAATGGAGAAGCGGGATGGCTGGAGAAAGGCGAACTGGAGTCAATCAAGCACCCCGGCGAGCAGCTCATCGAGTCGCCGAGGAGTCGAATCCATAGGGTCACCCGACCTGCCTTCAGTTAACCGATTTGTGAGGTGCAGTTGCTCCTTAATTTGGGGGAGGATGTCGCCGGTCGGATTCCACTATCGATAAGTTAGCCATAAGAATCGAGTACAAATGGAATTGAGCAGGCTATGACCCTAAGTGAATATGGGCACTCTGGAATGTAAGCTTAACCCAACTTCCGGCAAGCCACGTTCTTTTCGTTTAGCAGCCGAGGAGAACACTGCGGGTAGATACGTATATGTATTGAAACTTTTACTGTAAACTAATCAATATCAATTCTAGAATAAAACTCCAAATACAAATAACAGTGCTTGGGGCATGTTGAAGCGCAGACGGCCAAAACGAAAGCAACACTATCCATCGAAATATATTATCGACTTGATTCTTCTGCACGCTTTTGATTTCTACAATTATCGAAACGTGGAGTGCAATATGCTTATTATTTTGATAGAAGTTGGTTGAAATACATAGGAAATCATGTGTCATATAATGGATTAACGTGCATATTCCCTACATTCTCAAGTAAGGTAAGCGTCGGTTTAACTCCATACCATAACAAATGTATTATCGTTCTTTGCACTGCAGCTCGCTTTTGGATTTCTACATTTATCAAAACTGGGAGTGCAATTTGCTCATCATTTAAGCAAATGATTTTGATGAAGGTTGGAAACAAATAAGAAATCATGCATCATTATTAAGTAAAGTATGTCGATGTAAGTCCATCCCTTGAAATCTGTTATCGATTTAATTTTCTGCTCGTTTTTTGATTTCTACAGTTATAGAAATTTGGAGTGTAATTTTACTCATCATTGCTGCCAAATGATTTTGATAAAAGTTGGTTGAAATACATGTGGTATTCATGTCACATTATGGATTAAAGCGCATATTCCTACATTTTTAGTAAAGTAAGTGTCGATGTAAATCCATCCCTTGCGAATGTATTTTCGACTTGATTCTGCTGTTCGCTTCTTTGATTTCTACATTTTTTAAAACTTGGAGTGTAATTTGTTCCAAATTTTACAATTATTTCCATGAAAGTAAAGTAAATGTCGATGTTAATCCATCCCTTTGAGTAACGTTTGCATTTACTGATGTACGTTTATCAAAATAAAAGTAAACCGAGTTTGGTAAATTTAATTTTTATTTATGACCGTATAGTCGCTTGGTTACTTAAGAACTAAATGTACAGAGTTTGGTCTCGCATTTT
>JAEIGI010000303.1:0-18546 GCA_018903615.1 Drosophila neocordata
ATATCGGTATCAAATATCGATATATCCATATCGATATCCATATCGCATATCGGTATCACGATATCGATATCGATATCCATATCGATATCCATATCGATATCCATATCGATATCCATATCGATATAATCCATCCATATCGATATCCATATCGATATCCATATCGATATCAATAACGATATCAATAACGATATCAATATCGATATCCATATCGATATCCAATCGATATCCATATCAATATCGATATCCATATCGATATCCATATCGATATCCATATCGATATCCATATCGATATCCATATCGATATCCATATCGATATCCATATCGATATCCATATCGATATCCATATCGATATCACGATATGCATATCGATATCCATATCGATATTAATCGATATCAATATCCATATCGATATCCATATCGATATCCATATCGATATCATAATATCGATATCCATATATCGATATCCATATCGATATCCATATCGATATCCATATCGATATCCATATCGATATCCATATCGATATCCATATCGATATCCATATCGATATCCATATCGATATCCATATCGATATCCATATCGATATCCATATCGATATCCATATCGATATCCATATCGATATCCATATCGATATCCATATCAATATCCATATCGATATCCATATCGATATCCATATCGATATCCATATCGATATCCATATCGATATCCATATCGATATCCATATCGATATCCATATCGATATCCATATCGATATCAATATCGATATCCATATCGATATCCATATCGATATCCATATCGATATCCATATCAATATCCATAACGATATCCATATCGATGTCCATATCGATATCCAAATCGATATCCATATTGATATCCATATCGATATCCAAATCGTTATCCATATCGATATCCAAATCGATATCCATATCAATATCCATATCGATATCCATATCGATATCTTTATCGATATCCATATCGATATCAATATCGATATTCATATCGATATCCATTTCAAGATCCATATCGATATCCATATCGACATCCATATCGATACTCATATCGATATCCATATCGATATTCATATCGATTTCCATTTCGAGATCCATATCGATATCGATATACATATCAATATCCATATCGATATAAATATCGATATACATATCGATATCCATATCGATATCCATATCGGTATCAATAACGATATTAATATCAATATCCATATCGATATCCATATCGATATCCATATCGATATCCATATCGATATCCATATCGATATCCAAATCAATATCCATATCGATATCCATATCGATATCCATATCGATATCAATAACGATATCAATAACGATATCAATATCGATATCCATATCGATATCCAAACGATATCCATATCGGTATCAATAACGATATTAATATCAATATCCATATCGATATCCATATCGATATCCATATCGATATCCATATCGATATCCATATCGATATCCATATCGATATCAATATCGATATCCATATCGATATCCATATCGATAGCCATATCGATATTCATATCGATATGCATATCGATATCCATATCGATATTAATTTACGATATCAATATCCATATCGATATCCATATCGATATGCATATCGATATCCATATCGATATGCATATCGATATCCATATCGATATTAATTACGATATCAATATCAATATCCATATCGATATCCATATCGATATCCATATCGATATCAATAACGATATCAATATCGATATCCATATCGATATCCATATCGATATCCATATCGATATCCATATCGATATCCATATCGATATCCATAACGATATCTATATCGATGTCCATATCGATATCCCTATCGATATCCATATCGATATCCATATCGATATCAATATCGGTATCCATATCAATATCCATATTCCATATCGATATCACATCGATATCCATATCGATATCCATATCGATATCCATATCGATATCCATATCGATATCCATATCGATATCCATATCGATATCCATATCGATATCCATATCGATATCCAATTCGTTATCCATATCGATATCCGATATCCATATCGATATCCATATCCATATCGATATCCATATCGATATCCATATCGATATCCATATCGATATCCATATCGATATCCATATCGATATCCATATCGATATCCATATCGATATCCAGATCGATATCCATATCGATATCCATATCGATATCCATATCGATATCCATATCGATATCCATATCGATATCCATATCGATATCCATATCGATATCCATATCGATATCCATATCGATATCCATATCGATATCCATATCGATATCCATATCGATATCCATATCGATATCCATATCGATATCCATTTCGATATCCATATCGATATCCATATCGATATCCATATCGATATCCATATCGATATCCATATCGATATCCATATCGATATCCATATCGATATCCATATCGATATCCATATCGATATCCCTATCGATATCCATATCGATATCAATAACGATATCAATATCGATATCCATATCGATATCCATATCGATATCCATATCCATATCGACATCGATATCCATATCGATATCAATATCGATATCCATATCGATATCCATATCGATATCCATATCGATATCCATATCGATATCCATATCGATATCCATATCGATATCCATATCGATATCCATATCGATAGCCATATCGATATCCATATCGATATCCATATCCATATCGATATCTATTTCGATATCCATATCGCTATCCATATCGATATCCAAATCAATATCCATATCGATATCCATATCGATATCCATATCGATATCCAATAACGATATCAATATCGATATCAATATCGATATCCATATCGATATCCATATCGATATCCATATCGATATCCATATCGATATCAATATCGATATCCATATCGATATCCATATCGATATCCATATCGATATCCATATCGATATCCATATCGATATCCATATCGATATCCATATCGATATCAATAACGATATCAATAACGATATCAATATCGATATCCATATCGATATCCAAACCGATATCCATATCGATATCCATATCGGTACCAATAACGATATTAATATCAATATCCATATCGATATCCATATCGATATCCATATCGATATCCATATCGATATCCATATCGATATCCATATCGATATCCATATCGATATCCATATCGATATCCATATCGATATCCATATCGATATCCATATCGATATCCATATCGATATCCATATCGATATCCATATCGATATCCATATCGATATCCATATCGATATATATTACAATATCAATATCCATATCGATATCCATATCGATATCCATATCGATATCCATATCGATATCCATATCGATATCCATATCGATATCCATATCGATATCCATATCGATATCCATATCGATATCCATATCGATATCCATATCGATATCCATATCGATATCCATATCGATATCCATATCGATATCCATATCGATATCCATATCGATATCCATATCGATATCCATATCGATATCCATATCGATATCCATATCGATATCCATATCGATATCCATATCGATATCCATATCGATATGCATATCGATATCCATATCGATATCCATATTCGATATCAATATCGATATCCATATCGATATCCATATCGATATCCATATCGATATCCATATCGATATCCATATCGATATCCATATCGATATCAATATCGATATCCATATCGATATCCATATCGATATCCATATCGATATCCATATCGATATCCATATCGATATCCATATCGATATCCATATCGATATCCATATCGATATCCATATCGATATCCATATCGATATCCATATCGATATATCGATATCCATATCGATATCCATATCGATATCCATATCGATATCCATATCGATATCGATATCCATATCGATATCCATATCGATATCCATATCGATATCGATATCCATATCGATATCCATATCGATATCCATATCGATATCCATATCGATATCCATATCGATATCCATATCGATATCCATATTCGATATCCATATCGATATCCATATCGATATCCATATCGATAGCCATATCGATATCCATATCGATATCCATATCGATATCGATATTTCGATATTCATATCGATATCCATATCGATATCCATATCGATATCCATATCGATATCCATATCGATATCCATATCGATATCCATAACGATATCCATATTGATATCCATATCGATATCCATATCGATATCCCTATCGATATCCATATCGATATCAATAACGATATCAATATCGATATCAAAATCGGTATATATATTGATATCCATATCCATATCGACATCGATATCCATATCGATATCCATATCGATATCCATATTGATATCCATATCGATATCCATATCGATATCCATATCGATAGACATATCCATATCGATATCCATATCCATATCGATATCTATTTCGATATCCATATCGACATCCATATCGATATCCATATCGATATCCAAATCAATATCTATATCGATATACATATCGATATCCATATCGATATCAATAACGATATCCATATCGATATCTATATCGATATCCATATCGATATACATATCGATATCCATATCGATATCCATATCGATATCCATATCGACATCCATATCGATATCCATATCGATATCCAAATCAATATCCATATCGATATACATATCGATATCCATATCGATATCCATATCGATAGCCAAATCAATATCCAAATCGATATCCATATCGATATCCATATCGATATCCATATCGATATCCATATCGATATCCATATCGATATCCATATCGATATCCATATCGATATCCATATCGATATCCATATCGATATCCATATCGATATCCATATCGATATCCATATCGATATCCATATCGATATCCATATCGATATCCATATCGATATCCATATCGATATCCATATCGATATCCATATCGATATCCATATCGATATCCATATCGATATCCATATCGATATCCATATCGATATCCATATCGATATCCATATCGATATCCATATCGATATCCATATCGATATCCATAACGATATCAATATCGATATCCATATCGATATCCATATCGATATCAACCGATATCCATATCGATATCCATATCGATATCCATATCGATATCCATATCGATATCCATATCGATTATCATATGGATATCGATATCATATTGATTTGCGATATCGATATCATATTATCGATATCCATATCGATATCCATATCGATATGGATATCGATATGCATATCGATATGGATATCGATATCCATATCGATATCCATATCGATATCCATATCGATATCCATATCGATATCCATATCGATATCCATATCGATATCGGATATCGATATGGATATCGATATGGATATCGATATCCATATCGATATGGATATCGATATGGATATCGATATCCATATCGATATCCATATCGTTATTGATATCGTTATTGATATCGATATCCATATCGATATCCATATCGATATGGATATCGATATGGATATCGATATGGATATCGATATGGATATCGATATCGATATCGATATCCATATCGATATGGATATGGATATCGATATCCATATCGATATCCATATCGATATCCATATCGATATCCATATCGATATGGATATCGATATGGATATCGATATGGATATCGATATCCATATCGATATCCATATCGATATCCATATCGATATGGATATCGATATGGATATCGATATGGATATCGATATCCATATCGATATGGATATCGATATCGATATCGATATCGATATCCGAATATGGACATGGATATCGATATGCGATATCCGATATCGATATCGATATCCATATCCATATCGATATCCATATCGATATCCATATCGATATCCATATCGATATCCATATCGATATCCATATCGATATCCATATCGATATCCATATCGATATCCATATCGATATCCATATCGATATCCATATCAATATCTATATCGATATACATATCGATATCCATATCGATATCAATATCGATATCCATATCGATATCTATATCGATATCCATATCGATATCCATATCGATATCCATATCGATATCGATATCCAAATCAATATCGATATCCATATCGATATCCATATCGATAGCCAAATCAATATCCAAATCGATATCCATATCGATATCCATATCGATATCCATATCGATATCCATATCGATATCCATATCGATATCCATATCGATATCCATATCGATATCCATATCGATATCCATATCGATATCCATATCGATATCCATATCGATATCCATATCGATATCCATATCGATATCCATATCGATATCCATATCGATATCCATATCAAAATATATATCGATATCCATATCGATATCCTTATCGATATCCATATCGATATCCATATCGATATCCATATCGATATCCATATCGATATCCATATCGATATCCATATCGATATCCATATCGATATCCATATCGATATCCATATCGATATCCATATCGATATCCATATCGATATCCATATCGATATCCATATCGATATCCATATCGATATCCATATCGATATCCATATCGATATCCATATCGATATCCATATCGATATCCATATCGATATCCATATCGATATCCATATCGATATCCATATCGATATCCATATCGATATCCAGATCGATATCCATATCGATATCCATATCGATATTCATATCGATGTCCATATCGATATCCAAATCGATATCTATATCGATATCCATATCGATATCCATATCGATATCCATATCAATATCCATATCGATATCCGTATCGGTATCCATATCAATATCCATATCGATATCCAAATACATATCCGTATCGGTATCCATATCGATATCCATATCGATATCCATATCGATATCAATATCAATATCGAAATCCATATCGATATCTATTTCGATATCCATATCGATATCCATTTCTTTATCCATATTGATATACATATAGATATCCATATCGATATCCATATCCACATCGATATCCATATCGGTAGCCATACCGATATCCATATCGATATCCATATCGATATCGATATCCATATCGATATCTATATCGATATCCATATCGATATCGATATCCATATCCATATCGATATCCATATCGATATCCATATCGATATCGATATCCATATCGATATCCATATCGATATCCATATCGATATCGATATCCATATCGATATCCATATCGATATCAATAACGATATCAATATCGATATCAATATCGGTATGCATATTGATATCCATATCCATATTCATATCGACATCGATATCCATATTGATATCCATATCGATATCCATATCGATATCCATATCGATATCCAGATCGATATCCATATCGATATCCATATCGATATCCATATCGATATCCATATCGATATCCATATCGATATCCATATCGATATCCATATCGATATCTATATCGATATCTATATCGATATCCATATCGATATCCATATCGATATCCATATCGATATCCATATCGATATCCATATCGATATCCATATCGATATCCATATCGATATCCATATCGATATCCATATCGATATCCATATCGATATCCATATCGATATCCATATCGATATCCATATCGATATCCATATCGATATCCATATCGATATCCATATCGATATCCATATCGATATCCATATCGATATCCATATTGATATCCATATCGATATCCATATCGATATCCCTATCGATATCCATATCGATATCAATAACGATATCAATAACGATATCAATATCGATATCCATATCGATATCCAAACCGATATCCATATCGATATCCATGTCGACATCCATATCGATATCCATATCGATATCCATATTGGATTTTGATATGGATATCGATTTGGATATTGATTTGGATATCGATATGGATATCGATATGTATATCGATATGGATATCGATATGTATATCGATATGGATATGGATATGTATATCGATATGGATATCGATATGGATATCGATATGGATATCGATATATGGATATCGATATATCGATATCGATATGGATATCGATATGGATATCGATATGGATATCGATATGGATATCGATATCGATATCGATATGGATATCGATATGGATATCGATATGGATATCGATATGGATATCGATATGGATATCGATATGGATATCGATATGGATATCGATATGGATATCGATATGGATATCGATATGGATATCGATATGGATATCGATATGGATATCGATATGGATATCGATATGGATATCGATATGGATATCGATATGGATATCGATATGGATATCGATATGGATATCGATATGGATATCGATATGGATATCGATATGGATATCGATTTGGATATACATACATATCGATATCGATATCGATATACATATCGATATCCATATCGATATCCATATCGATATCCATATCGATATCCATATCAATATCGATATGGATATCGATATGGATATCGATATGGATATCGACATGGATATCGATATGGATATCGATATGGATATCGATATGGATATCGATATGGATATCGATAAGTATATCGATATGGATATCGATATGTATATCGATATGGATATCGATATGGATATCGATATGGATATCAATATGGATATCGATATGGATATCGATATGGATATCGATATGGATATCGATATGGATATCGATATGGATATCGATATGGATATCGATATGGATATCGATATGGATATCGATATGGATATCGATATGGATATCGATATCGATATCGATATCCATATCGATATCCAAACCGATATCCATATGGATATCGATATCGATATCGATATCGATATCCATATCGATATCGATATCGATATCCATATCGATATCGATATCGATATCCATATCGATATCCATATCGATATCGATATCGATATCCATATCGATATCGCATATCGATATCCATATCGATATCGATATCGATATCCATATCGATATGCATATCGATATCCATATCGATATGGATATCGATATCCATATCGATATACATATCGATATCCATATCGATATCCAAATCAATATCCAAATCGATATCCATATCAAAATCCAATATGGATATCGATATGGATATCGATATGGATGTCGACGTGGATATCGATATGGATATCGGTTTGGATATCGATATGGATATCGATATTGATATCGTTATTGATATCGTTATTGATATCGATATGGATATCGTTATGGATATCGATATGGATATCGATATGGATATCGATATGGATATCGATATGGATATCAATATGGATATCGATATGGATATCGATATGGATATCGATATGGATATCGATATGGATATCGATATGGATATCGATATGGATATCGATATGGATATCGATATGGATATCGATATGGATATCGATATGGATATCGATATGGATATCGATATGGATATCGATATGGACATCGATATGGATATCGATATGGATATCGATATGGATATCGATATAGATATCGATATGGATATCGATATGGATATCGATATGGATATCGATATGGATATCGATATGGATATCGATATGGATATCGATATGGATATCGATATGGATATCGATATGGATATCGATATGGATATCAATATGGATATCGATGTCGATATGAATATGGACATGGATATCAATATGCATACCGATATTGATATCGATATTGATATCGTTATTGATATCGATATGGATATCGATATGGATATCGATATCGATATGGATATCGATATGGATATCGATATGGATATCGATATGGATATCGATATCGATATGGATATCGATATAGATATCGATATGGATATCGATATCGATATGGATATATGGATATCGATATCGATATGGATATCGGATATGGCTATCGATATGGATATCGATGTGGATATGGATATCGATATGGATATCGATAGATGGATATCGATATGGATATCGATATGGATATCGATATGGATATCGTAGATATGGATATCGATACGGATATGGATTTGGATATCGATATGGATATCGATATGGATACCGATATGGATATCGATATTGATATGGATATCGATATGGATATCGATATGGATATCGATATGAATGGATATCGATATGGATATCGATATGGATATCGATATGGATATCGATATGGATATCGATATGGATATCGATATGGATATCGATATGGATATCGATATGGATATCGATATGGATATCGATATGGATATCGATATGGATATCGATATGGATATCGATATGGATATCGATATGGATATCGATATGGATATCGATATGGATATCGATATGGATATCGATATGGATATCGATATGGATATCGATATGGATATCGATATGGATATCGATATGGATATCGATATAGATATCGATATGGATATCGATATGGATATCGATATGGATATCGATATGGATATCGATATGGATATCGATATCGATATGGATATCGATATGGATATCGATATGGATATCGATATGGATATCGATATGGATATCGATATGGATATCGATATGGATATCGATATGGATATCGATATGGATATCGATATGGATATCGATATGGATATCGATATGGATATCGATATGGATATCGATATGGATATCGATATGGATATCGATATGGATATCGATATGGATATCGATATGGATATCGATATGGATATCGATATGGATATCGATATGGATATCGATATCGATATCGATATAGATATCGATATGGATATCGATATGGATATCGATATCGATATCGATATCGATATGGATATCGATATGGATATCGATATGGATATCGATATGGATATCGATATGGATATCGATATGGATATCGATATGGATATCGATATTGATATCGATATGGATATCGATATAGATATCGATATGGATATCGATATGGATATCGATATGGATATCGATATGGATATCGATATGGATATCGATATGGATATCGATATGGATATCGATATGGATATCGATATGGATATCGATATGGATATCGATATGGATATCGATATTTATATCGATATGGATATCGATATGGATATCGATATGGATATCGATATGGATATCGATATCGATATCGATATCGATATGGCGATGGATATCGATATGAACATCGATATGGATATCGATATGGATATCGATATGGATATCGATATGGATATCGATATGGATATCGATATGGATATCGATATGGATATCGATATGGATATCGATATGGATATCGATATGGATATCGATATGGATATCGATATGGATATCGATATGGATATCGATTTTGATATCGATATGGATATCGATATGGATATCGATATGGATATCGATATGGATATCGATATGGATATCGATATGGATATCGATATGGATATCGATATGGATATCGATATGGATATCGATATGGATATCGATATGGATATCGATATGGATATCGATATGGATATCGATATGGATATCGATTTTGATATCGATATGGATATCGATATGGATATCGATATGGATATCGATATGGATATCGATATGGATATCGATATGGATATCGATATGGATATCGATATGGATATCGATATGGATATCGATATGGATATCGATATGGATATCGATATGGATATCGATATGGATATCGATATGGATATCGATATGGAATATCGATAAGGATATCGATATGGATATCGATATAGATATGGATATCGATATGGATATCGATATGGATATCGATATGGATATCGATATGGATATCGATATGGATATCGATATGGATATCGATATGGATATCGATATGGATATCGATATGGATATCGATATGGATATCGATATGGATATCGATATGGATATCGATATGGATATCGATATGGATATCGATATGGATATCGATATGGATATCGATATGGATATCGATATGGATATCGATATGGATATCGATATGGATATCGATATGGATATCGATATGGATATCGATATGGATATCGATATTGATATCGATATTTATATCGATGGATATCGATATGGATATCGATATGGATATCGATATGGATATCGATACCGATATCGATATCGATATGGATATCGATATGGATATCGATATGGATATCGATATGGATATCGATATGGATATCGATATGGATATCGATATGGATATCGATTTGGATATCGATATGGATATCGATATGGATATCGATTTGGATATCGATTTGGATATCGATATGGATATCGATATGGATATCGATATGGATATCGATATGGATATCGATATAGATATAGATATCGATATGGATATCGATATGGATCTCGAAATGGATATCGATATGAATATCGATATTGCTATCGATATGGATATCGATATAGATATCGATATGGATATCGATATGGATATCGATATGGATATCGATATGGATATCGATATGGATATCGATATGGATATTGATATCGATATTGATATTGTTATTGATATCGATATGGATGTCGATAGCGATATCGATATGGTTATCGATATTGATATCGATATTTATATCATGGACATCGATATGGATATCTATCTGGATATCGATATGGATATCGATATGGATATCGATACCGAAATAAATATCGATATGGAGATGGATATCGATATGAACATCGATATGGATATCGATATGGATATCGATGTCGATATGGATATCGATATGGATATCGATATGGATATCGATATGGATATCGATATGGATATCGATATGGATATCGATATGGATATCGATAGGGATATCGATATGGATATCGATATGGATATCGATATGGATATCAATATGGATATCGATGTCGATATGAATATGGATATGGATATCAATATGCATACCGATATTGATATCGATATTGATATCGATATTGATATCGATATCGATATGGATATCGATATGGATATCGATATGGATATCGATATGGATATCGATATGGATATCGATATGGATATCGATATCGATATCGATATCGATATCGATATGGATATCGATATCGGATATCGATATGGATATCGATATGGATATCGATATCCGATATCGATATCGATATCGATATCGATATGGATATCGATATGGATATCGATATGTATATATCGATATGGATATCGATATGGATATCGATATGGATATCGATATAGATATCGATATGGATATCGATATGGATATCGATATGGATATCGATATGGATATCGATATGGATATCGATATGGATATCGATATGGATATCGATATGGATATCGATATGGATATCGATATGGATATCGATATGGATATCGATATGGATATCGATATGGATATCGATATGGATATCGATATGGATATCGATATGGATATCGATATGGATATCGATATGGATATCGATATGGATATCGATATGGATATCGATATGGATATCGATATGGATATCGATATGGATATCGATATGGATATCGATATGGATATCGATATGGATATCGATATGGATATCGATATGGATATCGATATGGATATCGATATGGATATCGATATGGATATCGATATGGATATCGATATGGATATCGATATGGATATCGATATGGATATCGATATGGATATCGATATGGATATCGATATGGATATCGATATGGATATCGATATCGATATCGAATATCGATATGGATATCGATATGGATATCGATATGGATATCGATATGGATATCGATATGGATATCGATATGGATATCGATATGGATATCGATATCGATATCGGATATCGATATGGATATCGATACCGATATCGATATCGATATGGATATCGATATCGATATGGATATCGATATCGATATGGATATGGATATCGATATCGATATGGATATCGATATGGATATCGGTATGGCTACCGATATGGATATCGATGTGGATATGGATATCGATATGGATATCTATATGTATATCAATATGGATAAAGAAATGGATATCGATATGGATATCGAAATAGATATCGATATGGATTTCGATATTGATATTGATATCGATACGGATATCGATATGGATATTGATATGGATATCGATATGGATATCGATATGGATATCGATATGATATAGATATCGATTTGGATATCGATATGGATATCGATATGGATATCGATATGGATATCGATATGGATATCGATATGGATATCGATATGGATATCGATATGGATATCGATACGGATATCGATATGGATATCGATATGGATATCGATATGGATATCGTTATGGATATCGATATGGATATCGATATGGATATCGATATGGATATCGATATGGATATCGATATGGATATCGATATGGATATCGATAGGGATATCGATATGGATATCGATATGGATATCGATATGGATATCGATATGGATATCGATATGGATATCGATATGGATATCGATATGGATATCGATATGGATATCGATGTGGATATCGATATGGATATCGATATGGATATCGATATGGATATCGATATGGATATCGATATGGATATCGATATGGATATCGATATGGATATCGATATGGATATCGATATGGATATCGATATGGATATCGATATGGATATCGATATGGATATCGATATCGATATCGATATGGATATCGATATGGATATCGATATGGATATCGATATGGATATCGATATGGATATGGATATCGATATGGATATCGATATGGATATCGATATGGATATCGATATGGATATCGATATGGATATCGATATGGATATCGATATGGATATCGATATGGATATCGATATGGATATCGATATGGATATCGATATGGATATCGATATGGATATCGATATGGATATCGATATGGATATCGATATGGATATCGATATGGATATCGATATGGATATTGATATCGATATGGATATCGATATGGATATCGATATGGATATCGATATGGATATCGATATGGATATCGATATGGATATCGATATGGATATCGATATGGATATCGATATGGATATCGATATGGATATCGATATGGATATCGATATGGATATCGATATGGATATATCGATATGGATATCGATATGGATATCGATATGGATATCGATATGGATATCGATATGGATATCGATATGGATATCGATATGGATATCGATATGGATATCGATATGGATATCGATATGGATATCGATATGGATATCGATATGGATATCGATATGGATATCGATATGGATATCGATATGGATATCGATATGGATATCGATATGGATATCGATATCGATATCGATATGGATATCGATATGGATATCGATATGGATATCGATATGGATATCGATATGGATATCGATATGGATATCGATATGGATATCGATATGGATATCGATATGGATATCGATATGGATATCGATATGGATATCGATATATATTATCGATATGGATATCGATATGGATATCGATATGGATATCGATATGGATATCGATATGGATATCGATATGGATATCGATATGGATATCGATATGGATATCGATATGGATATCGATATGGATATCGATATGGATATCGATATGGATATCGATATGGATATCGATATGGATATCGATATGGATATCGATATGGATATCGATATGGATATCGATATGGATATCGATATGGATGATATCGATATGGATATCGATATGGATATCGATATGGATATCGATATGGATATCGATATGGATATCGATATGATGATATCGATATGGATATATCGATATCGATATGGATATATGATATCGATATCGATATCGATATGGATATCGATATCGATATGGATATCGATATCGATAGATATATGATATGGATATCGATATGGATATCGATAGGATATCGATATGTGATATCGATATGGATATCGATATGGATATCGATATGGATATCGATATGGATATCGATATGGATATCGATATGGATATCGATATATGGATATCGATATGGATATCGATATGGATATCGATATGGATATCGATATGGATATCGATATGGATATCGATATGGATATCGATATGGATATCGATATGGATATCGATATGGATATCGATATGGATATCGATATGGATATCGATATGGATATCGATATGGATATCGATATGGATATCGATATGGATATCGATATGGATATCGATATCGATATCGATATCGATATGGATATCGATATGGATATCGATATGGATATCGATATGGATATCGATATGGATATCGATATGGATATCGATATGGATATCGATATGGATATCGATATGGATATCGATATGGATATCGATATGGATATCGATATGGATATCGATATGGATATCGATATGGATATCGATATGGATATCGATATGGATATCGATATGGATATCGATATGGATATCGATATGAATATCGATATGGATATCGATATGGATATCGATATGGATATCGATATGGATATCGATATGGATATCGATATGGATATCGATATGGATATCGATATGGATATCGATATGGATATCGATATGGATATCGATATGGATATCGATATGGATATCGATATAGATATCGATATGGATATGGATATCGATATGGATATCGATATGGATATCGATATGGATATCGATATGGATATCGATATGGATATCGATATGGATATCGATATGGATATCGATATGGATATATCGATATGGATATCGATATGGATATCGATATGGATATCGATATGGATATCGATATGGATATCGATATCGATATGGATATCGATATGGATATCGATATCGATATCGATATTGATATCGATATGGATATCGATATGGATATCGATATGGATATCGATATGGATATCGATATGGATATCGATATGGATATCGATATGGATATCGATATGGATATCGGATATGGATATGGATATCGATATGGATATCGATATGGATATCGATATGGATATCGATATGTGATATCGATATGGATATCGATTGGATATTGATTTGGATATCGATATGGATATCGATATGGATATCGATATGGATATCGATATATATATGATATCGATATCGATATGGATATATATGATATCGATATGGATATCATAGATATCGATTATCGATATGGATATCGATATGGATATCGATATGGATATCGATATGGATATCGATATGGATATCGATATGGATATCGATATGGATATCGATATGGATATCGATATGGATATCGATATGGATATCGATATCGATATGGATATCGATATGGATATCGATATGGATATCGATATGGATATCGATATGGATATCGATATGGATATCGATATGGATATCGATATGGATATCGATATGGATATCGATATGGATATCGATATGGATATCGATATGGATATCGATATGGATATCGATATGGATATCGATATGGATATCGATATGGATATCGATATGGATATCGATATGGATATCGATATGGATATCGATATGGATATCGATATGGATATCGATATGGATATCGATATGGATATCGATATGGATATCGATATGGATATCGATATGGATATCGATATGGATATCGATATGGATATCGATATGGATATCGATATGGATATCGATATGGATATCGATATGGATATCGATATGGATATCGATATGGATATCGATATGGATATCGATATGGATATCGATATGGATATCGATATGGATATCGATATGGATATCGATATGGATATGGATATCGATATGGATATCGATATGGATATCGATATGGATATCGATATGGATATCGATATGGATATCGATATGGATATCGATATGGATATCGATATGGATATCGATATGGATATCGATATGGATATCGATATGGATATCGATATGGATATCGATATGGATATCGATATGGATATCGATATGGATATCGATATGGATATCGATATGGATATCGATATGGATATCGATATGGATATCGATATGGATATCGATATGGATATCGATATGGATATCGATATGGATATCGATATGGATATCGATATGGATATCGATATGGATATCGATATGGATATCGATATGGATATCGATATGGATATCGATATGGATATCGATATGGATATCGATATGGATATCGATATGGATATCGATATGGATATCGATATGGATATCGATATGGATATCGATATGGATATCGATATGGATATCGATATGGATATCGATATGGATATCGATATGGATATCGATATGGATATCGATATGGATATCGATATGGATATCGATATGGATATCGATATGGATATCGATATGGATATCGATATGGATATCGATATGGATATCGATATGGATATCGATATGGATATCGATATGGATATCGATATGGATATCGATATGGATATCGATATGGATATCGATATGGATATCGATATGGATATCGATATGGATATCGATATGGATATCGATATGGATATCGATATGGATATCGATATGGATATCGATATGGATATCGATATGGATATCGATATGGATATCGATATGGATATCGATATGGATATCGATATTGATATCGATATGGATATCGATATGGATATCGATATGGATATCGATATGGATATCGATATGGATATCGATATGGATAT